>JAIKVB010001631.1:0-11716 GCA_024679045.1 Phytophthora brassicae
AAAAGGTGAAAGTCCTGTAGAATGATATTTATTTTTATAATAGTAAAAAGAGGTATGTGTAATGTTTTTTGAATATTGGGGAACCACGTACAGTTTATCTATAGATTGTACATGGGCTTCCAAATCCCTCTCTAATCAATTCAGACACCCCCATCGCTTACTGAGAGAGATTTCTGTAATATCGCATGAAAAATGCGAATTTATCGCTTTGAGATAACAGACGGATGCACCGCAGTTTTTTGCGCATAAAACAGCAAAAAAATCAAATATTTTGATAATTTTTTTTGACCGGTGATAATTTTTCGGCCAGTCATTACATGAAAACTGGTTAGACAACCTGGGTTCAACAAGGGCTTAAGATGATCGCAAGACGTTGAAATTCACCGTGGTGTGCTCCGTTTCGAAAGTAATTAAATGCACATTAGTATCTTTTTGTTTGACGGGGCCTCATATGTAACTCGAGCATCGTCACCACAAAACAACAATGTGTTAAGTGCGTAACCATCCTTCTGAGAACAATTGTCTTCATCATTAAGACTGGGCTTGAAGGCAAGCGGCATCAGCGTTTAATCTGCTGTCCAACTCACTTGGGGAAATCGAACGCGTCCTCGATCATTTCGGCAATTACGTTCTCGTCGTAGATTGATCTCCCATCAATGTTCTCGCCCCTGTTGTTTGATTCTATTGTACTATTTTCACCTAAGGCGCCATTAACTTTAATATTTACTAGGTCCCGACTTAAGACGACACTTAACTTGCGGGAAAAGTGGGCTTGCATGCAGTGAGTCTACTATTCCATAAGTGCATGCCTAATCTATTGAACTTGCCTTAGTTCAATAGATTGGACTTAGGCCTATTTAATAAAGAGAATCCCCACTCTCTACCGATATTAAGCTAATGGTGGTATGAGAGGCGGTTTTATAAAGGTAAGGCAAGGGAACGAGGATCACATAGTAAATTAATATATCCGTGCTGATATGTTTTGACCATAATCAACCGCAACTTCCTATTCTTTCTTTGGTGATGAGATCAAATCAAGTTGTTTGGCGTGAAGGATGCCTTCTAGTGAAAAGTCAGTAAGCAGGGCTGTGGAAATAAAGATTGAATATTGATTGTCGTCGTCACCAAAGCACAATCAATTAGCAATATCGGCACTTTTACAATCACAATCCTTTTTTCCACAGCTCTGGTCAGTAAGCGACTGCCGGTACTTATTCCTTTCCCAACCGATGACGGAGAAGTCCGACTCCACAGTAGCAGTATTAGGAAACATAGTTGTCAAGACACCACATAATTCTTCTAAAGCCAAATACCGCCCACTAACCAACGCCCAACCTGCTTTAAAATCAGTTTTCTCATCCGAGCAATTTTCTAGAGCTTCTCGGAGGTCGTCCTCTCCGCGAACCGCTATAAGAAAGTCTTGATGGTCTGTCTCAATTGCTTCCATGCGTTCAGTTGTCCATCCAGCAATTTGTAAGCGAGGCAAATGTATACGAATTCATTGTGCGGCAAAATAGGAGGTATTTGCATGATTTCAGCGTTGTTTTGCGAGTCCCGTGTCACAACAATGTATAAAATCCCGACCTATAAACCAGCAAATAACCCCGCCACTGAGCGAGCACGGTGTAAAGTATCAAAGTATCAGCCGATGACAAACTTAATACAAAACCTGCATGCGACCGCGATCACAGCGTACGTTGCTGGGATTCTCTCGGTAATTTGAAGACCACACGAAACACCGTGTCCGGGCTGGAAAGGAGTTTGTAAACCTGCTGGGATGTTTGAGGCACAAAAGCCGCGATAGTGCAAATACACTGGTTTTAAAGACGATAATTAATGAATGGGCTTATTAAAGAAAGCTGCGTAAGTCTATTTTAGCTTGATGCCTGTTGAAACTCACACCAAAGTCCGTTTCGCAACGTGTATGCAAGGAGACGCCATTAATAAATCGAATTTACGGATGTCAATATGGATTTTTAAGAAAGGTAAATAGTGGGAATTCGAGCAAAATCCCCGCTATTAAAGTGGCCTGCTTATGAGGAAGAGCTAGCTCATTTTTTATAATTAACAAATTTCTTAACAAATTCCTTAAGCAGCCGTTAACTTATAAGTTAATCGGACTTTCTACGTCAAGCCAGCTCTCCACAAGTCGCCATTATTCAAAGAATGGCTCAAACCATACTCATCGAGCTAGCTATTGGCAATTTACCTATGCTACGCTACATATAATAATGATAGTTAAGGTGACCAAGCACCACCACCCAAAGAAGTTTTAGCTATCTTTGTTTTAAAACATCTCACACGTTTCAAAACCAAGCAAACAGCTTCTAATAAGCAACAGTGCAACGTCACTCAAACACCACTTACTTAATTATAAAACGTCTCACCGTATCGTAACCAAGTTAGTAACCTTTAAGAAGCCGCACCGCCTACCAGAATAATTAACTCAATTATAAAACTCTTACACGTTTCTAAACTAAGAATCATTTTTGTATGCGTTGCGGCAACACCTCCAATACTGTACTCACTCCGATATAAAACATCTCACATGTTTCTAAAGTAAACCCACGACGTCAACTGCCAGATCGACTGCAACGAGTTCATAATACTGGCTATGAGCCGCGTGTGGCAGGCAGTCCGGACACGCCATCAACGCAGACGACGACATAGTTCCTGCACGACGGAGACAGCGTCTACTGACATGGAGGACGCAAACGACTCGGGCAACGTAGTACTTTCGAGTAGTAAATGCTCTTATTGGTGTTTGAATCGCAATCTTCGGGTCGTTATAGCTGCCTGAATAGTTGTAAGTTGTACCTATTCTACTGAGCGTGCGGACACCCGCTGTACTACTCCAGTGACCCACTGGACACTGCATCGTGGCTGACGCTTGCTGTTATCAACTGACGCACCAACATCATGCATATTTAATGTGGCATTACTTGTGCCTTGAACACGGGCTCTTGCACGAGTTTCACCGTGAAGACGACTCTGTTTGTGGCAAAAAACGCTGAACTCTTGAAGACATGTCCTTTAATTTTGGTCAATCATTTGGTCGTAATTAGCCATAGCCGCTTCTGTAGTTTAATTCATAAGTGAGCCCACCGGTGGGCTGTTTAGCCCACGCGTGCAGATTACTAGTAAAGGTTAAACTGAATCAATTCTGATTCAGTCTGAGACAATTATTGCTTGTTTCTGCACGCTAAAGTCGCAATAGAAGATAAAGTCGCCGGTTGAAACCGGTCTCCACCGGTTTTGAGCCCGAAAGAATTTTTAATGATTGTATTGTCCGGTGTCCCCTGAGCTGTATATGCGAAGTCCTGATTTCAATTTTGCTACTTACCGCAGGAGGAAGGCCAAGCGACGCCAATGTCGACAGTTCTACAGTAAGTTCCAAGCCAAGCGCACGAGACGCAACATGTACGCGCTCAAGAAGTTTGAACACGACTATAAACTGGTGCATGCTGACTTACTGTTATTGGTTTTCCGTGGCAGAATTTGGCATGATGGATCGATTAGACGTAAGTTATGCAGACATGGGACCACGCCGATATAAATCCTGTCAAAGACCGAGAAGTCGAACGGTGCGTAATGTTTCGAGCCCCACTGTCCTTCTTACTTTACCCGCATAGTTCGAAAGTTGCTGGGGTCTGCGCTAAACGACGTGGTAACACTCACGTGTTTACTTATCAGAGATGAGAACAGTTTGTAACAATGGCATTGCTGTTGATGAATTTAGCGGCATTCCTTGCATTGAGAGCTTTCAACCCCGGAACTGCACCAGAAGGAACGTTATTATTTTCGAGTCATTTGGTGTATAGTAAATAACTATGGCTCTCTTATCATACAGTCACTAGCAGCCAGCGGAAGCTCGAATTCAGCGACTTTAACTTCTACTACTTCAACGCATACAACTTGTAGCTAGATCTACTCTAGTGGTTTATGTCAGCGGGTTTAACTAGCAGTAGTGATTTTAGCCTGGTACTGCGATGACTGCAACTATACATGTTGCATGTTAACGTATAGCTATATCTACACTAGCGGTCTATATATCGGCGAATTTAATTAGCAGTTAGCGACTATAACCTGACCGTGCAATGACAACAACTTAACGTGTATTTAGACTGTCATAATCGACTTTAGCGACTCGACGATGGCTACAATAACTGTAGCAGCAAATTTAGCCTGGCGCTGCGACTTACTTATGCAGCGACCATAAAAACTACACAGTCTACGTAATTAGTTTGACTGGATGGGTAGGATTAGGGTATCGATGTTGCAGGCTTTTGGCCAATTAGTACGCTATTTAGGCGAGTTTCACTCAATCGCTTTCATAGGCTAAAATTTGGACCGTGGACTTACAGTCAAAGTCTGAATTTTGCACTTTTTATGGAAAATGGCAGTCAGACTAATTACCGTAGACAGTGTAGCAGCGGTGACTTTAACGTGGCACAATCAATTTAAAGTATTGTTTGGACACCGGTACTATTACAAGTTTTAAAGTTGAAAACAGATTAAAGTCGCTCGGGTCGCTAAAATGTCCTGTTTTTTTTAATTTGCTTTAACGATATTCGATGTATTATTCGATTTCTAAATGCTCTCTAAATATCGAATCTACCGGGATAACCTTTAAAAATCATTTGTGCGGTCATTTACAAATGAACCAGTTGGCGGTGACATGGGTCATCAACAACTCGCTTTCCAAACATCTGATTAACATGTATGTGCATTACACCAGAGTACTATTAACTGCTGGAACTATCATCTCTGACGCTTAGCTGTCGGACAATGCTGGAGATTAACGCATTGGTGGTTATGTGGCGATCGTAAAGCTGAAAGAGGTGTCGTCAAAATTCCTTACACGCAAGCCATGAAAATACTTCGTATCTGGTTGCAAGTCTGACCTTCGACCCAGTACATCAGCGATGCCGTTCTTCGCACCCGGTAGAAACGAGACCGTAGGCTGGTACTCCGCAAGGATATCAGATCAGCGCGCTAGTCGTCGGTTTGCAATCTCCTGTGTAAACAAACATTCGAGACTGTTGTTGTCCGTCTCAACAATCGGCGGCTTGTCCAAGCAGTTGATCCTGAATATAGCCAAAGCATGAACAATTGCAAGGACGTCCTGCTGTTGGGTCGGATAGTTGAGCTCCGTGGACTTCATCTTCCTGCTGATATAGGCAATGGGACGCTCCACATCGTCGACCACTAGGAATAGTATTCCACCAACAGCGAACTTGCTTGCATCCGTTCGAATACACGTAGGCTAGCTGAAGTCGGGATGGTGTAATATCGGGGGGGGGGTCCGCTTCAGCTCCTTAAATTCTTCAGCTGCTCTTCGCTGAAATGGATCTTCGCGTTCCGCTTGTTCGGCTTCTTCAAAAGAGCGAGCATGGTCGCAGTAAGCGACGCGCACTCCGGGCAGAAACGGTGGACGTAGCCAGTCAAACCAAGGAAGCTGTGCGCTCCTCTTGCGTTCGAAGTACCGGCCAGTTCATGGTCGTTTGGACCTTACCTGGATCCATTCGTACTTCATCTCGTCCCACGAAGTCACCTAAGCACGGGATCTGTTCCGCGCAGAAGACGCATTTGGCCGGTTTCACGTAGAGCTTGGTGTCGCGCAAGATGTCCAAGGTCTTCCGCAACACGTTGAGGTGTTGTTCCACGTCGCGGGACTTTGTCAAGATGTAGATGTCATCGTAGATCGACTTCGTGTTCCGCGAACCACGGAACAGTTTCGATGTCAGCCGGTGTATCGTCGCAGGCGCGTTACAAGCACACATGGGTAGTACTAGATATTCCCAGAGTCCGTTGGGCGCCTGAAACGCGGTGTACTTGATATCTCGTTCGTGCATGCAAACTTGGTAGTACGCAGACGTCCGGCCCATCGTCGAGAACCAGTACGCAACCGACATGGCGTCCCAGATGACTTATTTACTTGTCATTGGAATACCCTGGCGCACAGTGTTCAAGTTCAAGTACCGTTATCGTGAACAACTCTCCATCCGACTGGCGCAGAACGTTCGAGCTGCATCTGGTTTATGCTTGGACGGATGAGCTTCTTCATCACCATGTCTTCGTCCCAGCGCAGAATCTTGCGTTGTGACCAGGTGCTAAGCTACGCGAACGGCCCCAAGCCTCACACGCGCAGTTACGGTAAGCTCGAAAACCCGGAGACGCTATGTGACGCTATGGACTTAGCCGTCAAGTATGAGGTGACTCATTTCTTCGGGAAGTACGCGAGTGTCATCCCGATCGGGACAATCGATCGTTTTCAGCTGGCCAGTCAGACCGTAGCAATCGTTTAAGGGAAGTCGTTTCGCCAGAAAGGTCGCTTCAAGCCAAAGTCGGAAAGTAAGCACACTGAAGATCGTACCTGCTTCTTCTGCAAGAAGCCAGGTCACATCAAGATCAACTGCTTTGCGTGGACGAAGGAACAAGCCAAGCAGAGAAACGAGCAACCACGTTAGTGAATGAGGGTCCTGGCGTGGCCAAGAGTGTAATCAAGAACAACTAAGATTAAGAATATAAGCCTCCATTTTCTGAGTGAAAACCGTCTTGTCTAGAAGTCCCACCCGCTGTTCTCTATTACCAGCGAGAGACATGCGGCTGGTAGGACTATCGCGACACGAAACATGATGCTGGACTGTGGGGCGACGACCATCTACGTGTCGAACCGCTGGGTCACAGTACATCAGCTTTAGACGACCAAGTTCAGCGACAAGAATATCCGTGTCAAGCTTGAAGATAACCAAATCGTGGAAGCGGAACTCGAAGTTCTACCTCTCACGTCTAGACTAGCTGAGGCATACAAGTGTGTCGCCGTCGTATACGCGATACCTACGAATTTGACGGCATCATTGGATTCCATTATTCGAGGACATGCAGCCTCAAATCGACTGGAGAGGTAGATAATAGAGTGAATGATCTGCGCTGGAAGCGGTCAGATGCCACCTGTGGACCGATCGAGGAAAGGGGGTCGGTGATTGCCTCCGTGCCTCGGAGATCTGTCGAGACGAAAGGCTTGTCGACAAAAGACCCGATTCCTGTCGAGGCGCCGCCCTAGATACGGATGTGAAGTCTGCGGATGACCAGGATCGCGACATACTGCAGAAGGTGACCACAAATGTTGTCCGCGGACCGCAAGAAGACACATCAACCGGCAAGGGTTCGGTGAAATAGAGCGATGGTGAAGTCGCCAAACGCGAGGGTACTGCAGATGAGGCTCATGGAAGCTGCAGCGCCCAGAAAAAAACACCTTTGTGGAGAAGATGCTCACCATAAGTGGTGTTGATGAGACTGGTATGGAAACCAATTACATCACGCGCAAAAAATACGCAAGTCTGACCAAGTCGATCACTTGCCCGACTTCATGATGGTTCTGTCGAACGAGACAATCAAGCAAGTTGCTCGATCACTTCATCGGCGAGATCAGCCCGATAACGTTGGAAGTGCGAATGCACAGCGATATCTGGAGACGCACTGGGTGAGCTTCAAAGACAATCCTGAGTTCCAGCTACCCGTGGAGTTCAAAGAGAGTGTCTTTTGTCCTGAACTTCTAGAAGGATTGCGCGATAGACGCAAGATCGAGCATCGGATCGACGTGAAAAATCCAAACTTTGCAAAGGATCGGCAGCAGTAGAGACAATCACCAGAACAGAGTACGCTCATTCATTCCACGCGGAAGACGAGAGCCGGGTACTCACCTTTGTAGATTTCAATGTCCGCCGTCTGTTTGAGCCGTTGTAAATTTCTCGCGCAGGACGACTTGGTGGTTCGACGCGTCGAAGTGTTGGATCATATGCTTACGGAAACCCCCACAGGTGCTCCTCGCTTCTTGTCGTCGCCGACAAATGCAGGAACCATCCCAAAGCCCAGCTTCTCCATGGTCGACCCCGCGATTCCGGGCAGTCGCGTGTTCGTGTCCTCGATCAGGACACTGTTGATGCGACCGCGTTCTCGATCTGGAAAATCCAATCTCGCGCGTCTTCCCCTCACTTCCTGGTGAACTTGGGCAGGTTACTGGGCACTCGCGTGCTCCCTGCCATCACTTGATTAAGCTGATCAAATCCAGCTTGCAGCTGAGCGGTGGTCGGCATGGGCTCTTAAGGTTGCTGGGACCAACAAGTGCTACCAGTATACCTTTGTACGGCGAAGACGTGATTGAGTGGGGGAGGTTTGAAAGGTAAGTGCATGTCCCCCTCGCAGTTCCAGTGGTGGAGAAGGTTCTTCAACCTTCTTGGGTTTCGTAGCTACTGTGCATCTGCGATACTTTGCTATGAATTATAATGAATGAACTATCCTAATGGCTATCAGTCACCCTGTCTAGTCTGATACAGTTGGTTCAATTGCCCAAATGCATTACTGGAACCAAGTATAAATGTGATCGCGCACTGAAATCACTCAAATAAAGTGCTTGAAATTCGCTAGCTATTCGAGCTGAATCTGGTCGTTTTAAGAATAGTGTTTCTCATATGACATAGCTAGTCTAATATCTACTAGTTCCAAGAAGTTAACGCTACAAATAATAAATCGCTGTAGCGCGATGGCCATTTTCCGACATTCAAACCGTGCATACAACTGATTTGTGAGTTATGCAATCAATGATGAAGTTAGCACTTTTTATTATTATGAATGAAGGGTTAACGTTCGAATTGCGCTATCACAACAAGTAACAGTCAACACCACAAAAAGAAGTTATGCAATCAATGATGAAGTTAGCACTTTTTATTATAATGAATGAAGGGTTAACGTTCGAATTGCGCTATCACAACAAGTAACAGTCAACACCACAAAAAGAAGACAGTTGTTAGAGTCACACAGCCATCTTGTGTCTTCGTACTTATCCGCATATTAGAGCCACGAAATAGCCTCTTTGTCTATGTGTCTATGTGTTGCCATGACAAAGACACAAAGGCACACATTCACAATATATTATCAAGATATATTTCCGAAATATGAATTTTTGACTTTCGCACACACATAATAATGAAGCGTGCATCGCTCATGTACAAATGTACGACGGATAATGTGAAAGATGTTTGAAGAGATCAACCTCGAAGTCGACAGCGCCTGTACCTGCTTGTGTTGACGCGCTGAATAAGGGTATATCATGCCTTTCATGGCACGACTCTGATGTAGACGTTGCTAATAGCGGCGGAAATACTTCTCCTTTAGGCTTCCTACTGCGATGGTAGTCTTGGACGTGCTAATGTCTTTCTCCAGAAATAAGGAATCTCGCGCTGAGACGATAAAGTGAACGTTATTGCTGTCTTGTTATGTAACTTCGAGGCAGATATGAGAAATGAATGTCAGAGGTCATTACAAAAAATGCGAACGTATTATTTTTCATTATGCATAAAGTGCCTTTAGCAAGTGTCGCATTCGTATGTACCGAAGTAGTGTCTTCGATGGGGAAGTCGGCATTGGAATACTGCGTACCAAACATTTAAGAAGCACCAGCACCAATACGCCACAACTACATGCGTCATTCTGCTTGACACTATGTCCCTTCCGCTGCTCATACCTTCGGTCGTTGTAAAGAATATCTTACAAAGGCCTTCCTCATCACAGTATTTGTAGCGTGCTTCTTTCCGCTGAGGGTTGAACATTGTAAACTTCTTCGATTCTATATCGATAACAGCGTCACACCAGTGATTTCCATCAACGTATGTTGGTATCAACACTAACTTTTTGGGAGAAAGGGCTTCGAATTCGCGATAACCTGATACATGGCTCCCTCTTGCGAGATGTTGCTGAACATCGGTGAGACGATCCCAATAAAGGGGATTTCCTCTTGCATGACTGTCGTAACGTGCGTCATCGTCATCTAACCACTCATCTCCACGAAATAAGAGTAGGAAGGTATTGCTGATTCGTCCAAAAGGGCTGTTTCGCTTCAATGACAAGATAAGTTTCTTCACATGATCTCCACGTTCTTTTGGGGCGTACTTCAAGTATTCATCAAAAGCTGCGGTACGTCTAGTCGATTGAGTGAAGTTGCCTCTGTCAATACTGCTGTGTCAGCTACTCTTGCAAGTAGCTCCATCGTCTGATAATATGAGCTCATGATACTGATGTCGACGTAGCTGACTACACCAATCTTTGGGATCGGACATCAACAATCGCACCAGGTTGCATCTCCACGTCACGAAACGCCTCCATTACTTTGAGGCATTTTGAAACGAACCGCTCGGGTAGCACAAATGTGATACCCTTTAGACACTCGCGAGGATGACCAGATTTTGTAAAGGCCTGCTTCCTGTCGCCGACAATCTTGACAGTAAATTTGGAGAAGAAATCGTAAGCTGACTCGTAGATGTGAGCTGGCCTTGTGACCCGAGATATGTTGCTCAGGTTGGCAACTGGTAGGATGGTGCCCTGCACCAACTATTTTGCCTCCATCCGTGAGACTTCCATCTCTTCTAATTTTCTTGTTCTTTTTGTTTCTTGCGTACTCTCGACCGCCCTCTGTTTTTTGTACTTTTAGCGACGAAAAATGTTGGCTCGTTACTGGTGAGATTGCTGAGGACTTTATTGTGTGACGGCCGTTTAAGAGATACCGCATTTGTCGTATTTTCACTGCCTTGAACTGATCCTGTTACCACAGTATATGAATGAAAAGTGTCACTTGCCACACTGTCGGGGTGACATTTGTCACCTACCACACTATCTAAGTGACAAGCAGTATTTGTTACATCGTCTGAATGACATGCGGTATTTGTCGTACATCCCCAAGCAATTATTCTTGCTCCGCAGAATCGCTATACGCAATCGCTGTTAGCGATACTCGTTATCGCTTGCAGTGTCCAACGGTGTTGCCGAGTTTTGCGGTTGTGTCTGCATTGGTGTCATAGTTCTGCACTGCGATAAGAATGAGGTGAGAAAAAAGACCCATGCCGAGTATGTCGTCTGGTAGAGTAGATAATTCAACCACCAAAGGGGATTCGCCGTCTTTTACAATCTCCTTGAACCGTTTTAGCGCCAAAAATCTATCAGTGAAAACTACCGTGCCGTTCCGACTCGTAATGTCGGCGATACGAGTTCCAGCTTCTTGACCGTCCGAAACTTAGTTGTTATATTAGAAAATTGTATCGAGAGGTGAGTAGCCTGGCTTCACGAATCCGAAACGAGTCGCACGCAAGTTCATCATCCGCAGATGCTTCTCCGTCGACAGGTGCATTCAGAGGGCTCAAGAGGGACAAGCGCGGATTGATACTTGATCGGGGGACCCTTGTTGGAGAGAAGACGCCAGTAAATAACATGCCGCCATGGAAGTAGCTCAGTCCTAGAAAATGCACACGGTCATCGAAATGTCTAAGAGTCAAATATACAAGGTCAGTGTCCAACTTAACGATGTTAATGTATTTCGCGTACCCTAGTATCGACATGATATTTCTGATTCGTCTCCACTGCCGATATCAATTCATATACGCCTTGCAGTATTTCACGAATGTCGTAATACGTCTTCCTATCGCTGCCAATTCGATACTGCAGCTCAACAAGCTGATACGCATGTTTGCTCACCTCTCTTGCTAGCTTTGTAGCTCTACATCCGCACCTTCGTACCGCATGTGGCCAACGTCTGTCATCTTTTTCGCGTACTCCGTTTCCGCTGTTGACAGCATGAATATGAGGATGTCCACGCACTCATCCAGCATCACCGTACCTTCTTTAAATGATCCCATACCGCCTCGAGTCTACCGAACATTATGAA
>JAIKVB010001632.1:279-11700 GCA_024679045.1 Phytophthora brassicae
ACCGATTAACGGAGGGGGTTCTCCGATCTGATCCGTGATCTGGTCAAGCTTCTCACCTTGTATACCCGTCGGTGGGCTGGATCTGCTCTCTCTGGACTCCGAAGAGGTGCAGGGATGTGTTCTTGAACGTCCTGGCGGGACGAGGGGGTGGAGTGGAGTAGTGCGGAACTCTTCGCTCTACTGCCGGTTGGGGATCCAGATCCCGAGTTAATACTCGAACTCGTGGGTTGCCTTTTGGGGTGTTCCTTTCGCGTACTTGCCGCTTTCTATAGGGGGATCTTGAGGGTTGAGAGACTGAAGGATCGTCGGGCTAAGTAGTAATACCGTCGGATCCGGGATCTGCGCTTGAGGGAAGATCACTAGGGTAAGGCAAATCTGGCCAATATATTATCCAGACGTACACTAAACCGCTAGTAAACTACCTATCCTTGAGCAATACGCGCGTGGCCAACGTTGAGGGTTCCTCTTCCAGGCGCTTGAAAGACACTTGTAGTCTAAGGGGTAAATTCAGTTCTGATTTATTTGTTAAGTCTTTTACCGTCCTAAAACACATTTTCCTGCTTGCTGATACAGGTGACCGCACCGACTTTATCTGTCTTTTCTACATGTCTATAGTTTCTTCTATAGTCGGGCGGTAGTCCACTTGTTATGCTCTGGCGTAATCATCCCACCTTGAATATTCGCCTATCCCATATGGTATCTTGGGATCTGTTCGAGATCCAGATCCCATGCTGGATCTGGATCCTCACGAGACTTGGTGGATCCGGATCCTATGCTAGATCTGGATCCTCACGAGACTTGGTGGATCCGGATCATATGCTGGATCTGGATCCTCGTAGCACTTGGTGGATCCGGATGCTACGCTGGATAGGACCCTCGTAGCACTCGGTGGACCCAGAGTGTTAGGCTGGATCTGGATCCTAGTGGCACTTGGTGGATCCGGATCCTATACTGTGCTGTACCACATCTCAAGATGGTACAGTACGTACCCTCAGCTCCCACAAGCGAGTCGACACCAGCCGACGATGCTGTTCGTGTGGAATATACGGTGAACTTGAGATTGTGGAGATACAGCTGTATGTTTATGGCTACACATTTACTGTCATGTCGTCATGTTATTTACATCTGACACGAGATGGCTTTGATACCTGCCGTTCCACCGAATATTCATCAGCGTTGACTTCTTAGTCGGAGAAACTAGTGTGACGCGCGATATACAATTGCTACGACAACGAAGCGGAGCGGGCGGCAAAAAAACCGAAGAAGACCAAGAAACTACACAAGCTCGGATACTTGTGACCAAGAAGCTTTTTGATGGGGAGAGACCCGTAAACTTGGAAGAGCTCATTGGTCTGCTCGACAAAAGTCTTGTCTCAACGAAGGTTTGCGCACAACTCCTGCTCAGATATCGAATTTCTCCTTCATATAACCGATTACGACCAACCGTGAAAAAAGCTAGCCACGCCTTTTGTGACCCTTGCTCAATAGAAGAAATACTGTCTACTCTACAACTCCTCCCAATTTCCGCAACTTGTCTCTGTTGTTTGCGGTTTGGTTGTTGCAGAAGTGTAGATCACGGAGTATAGAAGTAGCTCGATTTCTTGCCTTGAAATTTCCAAAGTTGCCTACGGAAAGTGCACCATCGTGAGTCACAGACCAATGGTCAGAGAAAAATTTTGTGGGGTGGAGCATGTGTGCAACTAATAGCCCCATCACACACATGATCTTACGAGGCAGGTAGTCAGCTTCGACACGAATGCGACGACGACAATCCTGCCCTTCCTCGCATAGTCCTTCTCGTAGAAGTCGGGCTCGTTCTAGCCGCGCCTTTTCGTCAACAGTGTCTCTCTTGTATCTGTTAGTCTAACGAACAATGAATCTCCACCGGTGCGTAGGAATAAAGTACAACGGGAGGTCCAACGGTGAGTCCTTCGCAGCAAGAATCACGGCGTTAGGTCTCGCCCCTTGAGCTCTTAGACCCGAGAATGCAGGTACGTCCGGTAAACTCAGATGAAGTAGGTGTCGAAGCCATCGCGCGCAGCGTGTCACGATGCATACTCTCAATAGACAGTGAGCTCCCTAAACTTTCAATGAAAGATTCATCCATCATTTGGATCTCCTCCACATCCAATGACACGTCATCTTCAATGCCTGGACGCTCCACCACTACATCATCAGAAGATTCAGACTAGTCTGCCTCCGAGTCGAAATTTTCATAATCAGCAGCGTCCTCTTCATCCTTGAGAAAATTCACGTCGAAAACATTTGAAACTTGCGGTAAAACAGAATTACGTAATTCAGGTGTCGAAGGGTCGGCGACAGAATCACTTCGCGACTTTGTTGGAGTGACTGGCTCAACCTCGGTAACCGAGCGCATGCCCGTCGAAAGAAAATGTGCAATGTCCTCTTCTTCTCCGCTATGAGGCTCTCGGAGAACCTCATCAATAGTTTTCGCTGATAGCGCAATACTAGTATCAATCTGTGATGCACTAACTGCCTCCCAATCAGCCTTCTCTTCCGATTCATCACTCGATCCAAACAGCTCTTTCATAGCTGTAGCTCTAACTACGATAGCTTCCTCTGCATATCTTGAACTCTCCAGTTCTGCATCTGTGGAATCAGGTACGGCATCAGGTTCGCTGTCGGGTTCATTTGAATTGGGTGTATCTGCATCAGGTTCGGGGTTGATAATCCGCTTAGCAATATCATAACTAACTACTGCATGCTCTCCTACAGAACAAAACCAGTTAAAACAATAATAAATATAAGCGAATAAAGTATACGTCGCTCACCAATAAACATATTGACGCCCTCAATGTGGGGATCCTTGGCACTGTTGGGCGGGTAGTACGAACAAGAATTAGACAGCTGGGTAGGCTTCTTGGACGTCCACCCGATCCGCACAAGCTGGCGCCAAAGATGTCCGAAGTCCACGTCCCCTGAATCAATCTTAGGTTGGACCTCAGCCTGTTCTTTCGTCCTTTTACTTTTTCTGACCGGCATCACTTGATCCTCTGCCCGCAAATTCCGTAATGAGATAAATCAGCCACCAGCCATTAAGTACAGCCGGTTCCCAGAGAGCGGGAGTGAACCCAGCTTACGTTTTTACCCAGTTCAAGTACTTTTTTTCGCGGTCACAGATATCCTCTCCCGGCTTACACTTTTTCATTAAAAAAGCATCTGATTATAATATTGAGTCACCGCTTCCGAGTCAACTCCTATTTAAAAAATTAGGTCGTAACTTACGACTTAAAAAACATGATAAGCTGCAATAGAATCAAACTTACTTTTCACAGAAATAACCAATCAAATATACGACGCAAGCTTACTTCAAAACCTCCTTCGTTTTAGAGGTAAATATTGGCAAGTGTCGAAGATTTGATTTGATTGGCAGATAAAACTTTTTACTTACTTACTTTCCAACCGTGATAACCACTATACTATTTCTATTACAACAGATATTTAGCACAGAAAATTCGAAATTGCTTCAAACACGCACCAAATGAATATCATTTTTACAGCTTGACATCGCACCTAAAAGTATATGTCGGCTAGTAGCGTCTCCAGCCAACGCAGTAGGTGGAAATGACTGTGTTCGCGTGCTTCATCAATAACAGCCTCAAAGCCAAAGTGTCTCCGGTCATGACCGTACAGCCATTGCAGCAGCTCTAAGTCGCCTCTAGTTGCTGTTTATGCGGTCTTTGGCAACCGAGGCCGCAGACCAGTGTTGGATAAAGCCGAAAATTTCGGTTTTATATTTGTTGCTTGTTCTGGGAGATTTGCAAAATACAGCCGCCACGGGACTTTGAAAATCCGAATATAAAGCCGCGAAAGCCAATTAGTATACACGCGGTATGATGGGAATGTGTATACCAGATTGTATACCGTCTGCGACTGTGAGGCAACCTGTCATTTCGTCCGGTTTTGTTCGGATACGAAAGCAGTATCTAGATTTATAAAGCCGAATAGCCGATCGGCTTTAAAATCGATAAGGTACTCGTTGCTGCACCCAGCTCAAGTGGTGACATAATCTTAGAAGCTTCAAGTTTGTATTAACTGCTCATCTCCTCTCTTTTGCCCATCTTTCCTCAGGACCGATGTCATTGCCGTCTTTTGGCTTTGCTTCGCAAAGGCAGTCGCTGCGCTCCTGCGATTAAAAGATTCTAAGATCTGGCGAGTAAAGTGCTCGGCTCGCCGGAAAGCTCGGTGCTGGGCCCGCCTACGCAAATACCAGGCGGCCCTGCTTCGCGGGCACCCCGCACAGGTTTGCTGTGGCTACGCGCGCTCGCAACCGCTCACCTCCGTTGGCCCTTTTATGTTCGTTTCATCCGCCCCTTTTCCAGTTGGGCACAGTACTCACTCTCAATCGATAAAGCCGAAAAGCCGAAATAAAGCCGCGGCTAAATCCAACACTGCGCAGACGCATGCGTTTCTTCAAAAACTGCAACACCGCAACTGAACGGTAACTCTAAATCTGACTCTATCTTTTGCGTCGTACTTCCTATTGCTACTGGAGGCCTCATTGGCAGGCCTCTTCTATCTAGGCTCTCTGCCTACTTTGCCTAGTTCGTTTTAGTTAGGCAGTCCCAAAAATTACCAATTCGGCACTGCAATACACAATGTATCAGAGCTGCAGAAAAGCAAAATTAGTCATTTTTATTGACTTGATTAAATTATGCTAGCAGATGATACCGTGCGTACACCCTATTTTCACTTCAGTGAAAGATTGTATCTTCAGTGCTCATCGGATGAGGCAGCTACTGCGTCGGGTAAAGGGATGGTCGTGAAGAATGCTTCGCCCACGCTTGCGTAAAATACAATTTATACATTAATACTTTCTGCCGAGGCAAAAGAATCCGTGATTCCTTATATTGGGAGTATTATTCCTCACTCTAAAGCAATGCACGACTGTCATTACGGATTGACTCTACAGTATATAGACCTCACATGTCCTTGTTAACCGAAAGCAACATTACCTTCTCGATTTGCTCCGCGTCCATCCTCATCCGCAGGTCGGAAATCTGCAGCTTCGCAGCAGCGAATAGTCTCTCGCACTCGGCGGGATAAAACTTATGTCGACGTACTTGCAGCGTTTGCTGATTCTGCGTCGCTTGAACGCCTCGGCGACAATTGAATCGTGCTCACCCTCTGTGTGTCCTTGTATTTCGGTCGCCCCTGTCACACGGAATGATGCACATGCAGCACATTCGGGGGCGTTCAGCATCTCGCCGGTGTATCTTCACCAGTCCAGTCTCGAGCGCAGGGTAGTTTACTATAGCCGCCGTGGCACTGAGCCGCGAAGTCATAGAGGGGTAGGTCTGTATATAACCTATATAACCTGATCAAAGAGACGACGGGTTGCCGACAACGTGAGTGAAGAACGCTGTAGCGTCTTCGTAACGCCTTCCAAACGAGCGAGATCCTCACACAGCGACGCAGCCCTGTTGTGATCGCGGCGACTCAAGAACACTGACCCTAAGTCATGCTCGGAGACAGTACCTTGGTCCAGGCTCCGAAAGCACTTCTCTAACTCCACGTACCGTCGAACCATCGCGAAGGTGCTCGACCATCGGGTCGTATTCCGTATAATAGGTGCGAGAGGTGTAACTTTACGCAACACAGCACGACCTTTTAGCGTAGAAAAACGCTTCATTAGCAAATGAATTTTAGCCAATACGGCCTTATCATTGGCTAAAAAATCTTGCATGGCTAGGTTGAAGCGGTGACTCGCGCAACAGATGAGTGGCACCGGCCCAACCCTGCGACCAATACTCTGGTTAACAGAGCAATTATCCCCCACCATAAAGGCAACGGCGTCCCAAGGGCGATCATACCGAGATAGTGTGCCCGCTAGTAAATCAAAGACGCTTTGAGCGCCTAGATCCGTCTCGTCCTCTAGGGGACAGAAGGCGAGCAGCATAAATTGCCTTGTTTCATAGTCTATGTCATCATAGACATCATTCTGTGGCTGGGTTCGAGCGCTGACACTACCGGTACCGTTAAACACGGCAAAAATCGCCATATAGTGTCTGCCCCCGTGCGTCCATCCATCGAGCACGACTCCAAAATGCTGGGGCAGGTCACGCTTCATCCGCGCCTCCATGCAGTCCGCGATGGCTCCCACGTAGATCTTGACCGTCTGACGGTTGATCTTGGACAGCTTGGTGTTGGCACGAACGTGTGGTCGCTCGCAGAAGGAGAAGGATAGCTTCTCGACAACAATCCACTCTACCCAGTGCAAGATGTCGACCGTTCTCTGATCGACAACGCGAAGTTGGAAAACGTTGCCTTGCCGCAAAACCGCCTTGGCCAGATCTTCGTACCCTGGGTGCTGGCAGCGTAGATGATTCAGGAGGTTGCTGTAGCCGCTGGGGCTACGATAAGTGGTGCTGCACATGTTGCACATGAAGACGTTGCTTCCCTGGGAGACGAAGAGAGTGTTGCAAAAAAGAGAGCGTTGCAAATGGCACGACTGGAGCGCGACATGGTGTTGGCTGGAGGGTTGCTACTGGATCAAGAAATTTGAAAGTGAGTGTGTTCAAGATTCTGCCGTGATACGTGTCCAGTGCTTTGAGAGAAGCTTCGCTGCCAACCATTCCATACCATTCCATTTTAGCCAATGGCTTGCCAGTATATTCAACAATAATGTTTATGACTTGAATAAATTATTTCGCCTAAATATTATAATACGTTATTATTTTTTTAACAACCCTGCGGGTCACCCCCCCATTCCGGCTGATGTGTGTCAAAAGCAGTTGTCGAAATTCTGTTATATCGCAGTCAATAACATCTTTTGGCCATGGTCGGGATAATTCCAACAGCTTCACTCTTCATCACTTCGATCTGAATGTCTTTAATCCGTTCAATAAATACAAGAAGGTCTCGAGATAATCCATTTACCAGCGAAAGTCGTTCATTTTCGTTCAGCTTCTCGTCAAACATTGCCGAGGATTACAGTGGCGCATTACGGATGCGAGTCTTCACTTTTGTTAAGTCTCTCCGTCCGCCGTATCATCCTCGAACTTAAGCTGGACATTTTCGCTACAGGTACTGTATGTGTATCAGTATATTCTTATTTCGGCCTCTTCTATCTAGGCTTTTTTGCATAAAAAGGGCGCAAAGCCTAATTTGCCTTTTGGGGGATGCCTTGTTCGAAATAAGAATATACTGGCTAATTTTACATAAACTGTAGATGCATTAGCGAAAATGTCCAGCGGAGGATACGGCGGACGGAGAGACTTGTATAAGCTTAACAAAAGTGAAGAATCACATCCGTAAGGCGACACTGTACTCCTCGGCAATCTTTGACGAGAAACGGAACGAAAATGAACGACTTTCGCTGGTAGATGGATTATCTCGAGCCCTTCTTGTATTTATTACAGGGGTAATGACATTCAAATCGAAGTGAAGAAGATTGAAGCTGTTAAAATTATCCCGACCATGCCAAGGGATGTTATTGACTGCGATATAACAGATTTTCGTCAACTGCTTTGACACATAGTAGCCGATGAAAGGCTTATTACGGTATTACTGCGGGCGCTAAGGTGTGGGAACAATACAATTTCTGAAAGATAAATATCTTGGTGACGAGGAATTTAAGAGTGTAGTCAGCAACTCAGAAATCGTTTATGCATGAGAGAAGGAATGTTGTTATACTACTTCAATTCTCGTGGGGTTAGCATCTATCCGCCTGGCAGGTATACTGTAGATAGCGACTTCAGCTCGTTGAAATGTGTTAAGAACTCTCACCGATGCTCGCTTAGCACTATGCTTTAGAAGGTCAGCTGCGGGCGAAGCAATTCTGCACGATCATCCCGCTAGCCGACGCAGTAGATTCCTCATCCTGAAGAGACAACCTTTTTACTGAAGTGAAAATAGGGTGTATGCCACGGTATCATCCGCTAGCATACTTTAATCAAGTCAATAAAAATGCCTAATTTTGCTTTTCTGCAGCTCTGATACATTATGTATTGCAGTGCCGAATTGGTAAATTTTGGGTCTGCCTAACTAAAACCAACTAGGCAAAGTAGGCAGAGAGTCTAGATAGAAGAGGCCTGCGAATTAGGCATCCCCTAAAAGGCAAATTAGGCTTGGAGCCCTTTTTATGTTATGCAAAAATGCCTAGATAGAAGAGAGTAGAAAGGACATATGAAGTGTTACCGTAATTCCCGTTGAACTGACACCCGTTGAGGTGACAGCATTTTTTCGGATAAAAAAGGGACCACATGAATCACGCAAATATTGAGCCACAAAACTACATTAATCAAATAAATATTTACCCATTATTGCAAAAACCACATGAATCAAACAAATATTGACCCATTATTGCGAAAAATGCACTTCCGAAGCGCACAGTAGGAAACATTGATGTTGCCATCGGCTAGGTTGAGCCGCTTGTATTCGGCGCACAGCATGCGTGTTGTCACGGGGCGATGCGTCATGCGAGTGTTCTCAAAGAACAACATGAGATCGTCAAAAAAAGACGAGTTGAGTGGGAAGCGACCCCGGTGAAATGATTTGTTGCCTCCATGTTGCTTGAGCGTGGCGTTGAACGTGACGGACAGCTTCTCCTTCCACTTTTTGATGCTGGCGTGATCACAATTGTTTTTACGTGCCATGGCACGTAAGTTGCGGGGTTTTGAATAAGCTTCTGTCACAATAGAGTTTTTCTCACTCAGTGTGAACTTGATTTTGTTTTTTCCATTTCGCACCTTCGGCATGGTCGTTTTTGAAATGGAAAACTGTGTGACGATCCAAAAATCCAGGCGCGTGCATTGATAGCCACCAATCGGCTCAGATTTGACACTTTTGGCAAAAGTCCCGTTGAGGTGACACCACCAGTTTTTTTCGATACAAAAATAGAGTGGCACATTGAACACCCACGGTGTCAGTTCAACGGGAATTACGGTAGTTATCTATGTGACATCAATGTACATGTACACTGAAAAACGAAAAACGAAAAGGCAACAACAGACTCACCCGCTAAAACAGTGCAGAATTCACCGCGATTTCTGTACAAGAACTGCACAACTTCCACGTGTCCGTTACGTGCAGCCTCGTCCATCGCAGCAGTCGTACAGCCTTCTTTTCTGTTTTGGTGAAGGAATTTCACGATCTCCAAGTGACCATTAGCAGCAGCACGATCAATAGCAGCATCGGTACAACCCACGTTATCCACGTTTTCATGCAGCCAGCGCACAATGGCACAATATCCACCAGCAGCTGCATCGTCCATTGCGTGTGCCGTAAAGCGGTATCCTTGATGATGAAGCCACTGCACGAACTGCAGGTCTCCGAAACCTCCGGCACCATCCACACGAATTCGATGTCGCTGGTAAGCTAAAGCTTTGAACGTGTGCTCCATCCACTCAATCACCTCTTTCTGTCCCCCAGCAGCCGCTCCACGAACAACATGGCAATGAACCGAGTATTCGTGCTCATACAACCACTTTAATACCTCCAAATGTCCATCTCGCGCAACCGCAAACAACTGGTTGGTATAAATCTCAAACCGGAATCGTCGGTTGTGTATCGCCGCAGCTTTGGACGCTCGATCATGCAGCCACTGCAAAATGTGTCGCTGGCCAAACGAAACTGCAGCAGTCAGCGCCTGCATCCACGACGTGTACGACACCTTCACGTTGTTCATCACGTACTCAACCACATGCAAATGTCCGCCTGCAATTGCGTTCTCAAGCGACTTGAACGTGCGGATCTCGAGTACCTCGTATCATTCAGCCACTTAATCACTTGCAAATGTCCATTTCGCGGAGCGCTTTCGAGTCCACGTCTTGTACAACGATTCCCCAAGTGCAAATCAAGGTACAAAACAACGTCCATGTGGTTGTGCGCTACAGCGGCGTCCATAACGCTCCACCCGAAGGCGTACGGGCCTTTCATTTCGCAATACCATTGCACCAGGTCCAGTCGTCCATTAGCTGCTGCATGAGCCACCGCGTCCTGACTCTCCACAGCTGCGTCTTCGGCCATTTTGTTGCTAAATTCATCATGAAGGAACTGTAACATGTCCAGGCGACCACTGCATCATCGCTGCACGTTCGGCGCCATGGAATTTTCCCCTTGGAAAATACTTGGAGCGCAGCCATGAAGCAGCCGCGACTGGCAGCGACGTTTAACGCCGTTTCAAACTGATATTGTTTGTAACTGCGTTTTAACTCAGACGACCAATGCAGAAGTCACGGAGAGAAGCATGTTCTAACAGCGATAGGTGTAGACTCTCGAGCGGCTGGTTCTGTGCGGCGATGACGACACTCAGCACTTTGGAGACGTCTACCGGTAGCAGCGACTTGAGCTGCTGAATCACGTGATCTAGAGCTAGGACTTGGGGAAACTCACGTACTACGACGTCTTACGCAGAGGAAATCTGGACGAAAGAGAGGACCCGCCATGAGCGGCGTGGTGAGGAATGAATGATAAGAGACATAGGGGTAACATAAACTCGTTGAAAAGGATGTTGAACAATTGTGATATTCATACATATTCTTGTTGTTTAAAGGATATGTACGTTGAAAAGGATGTTGAACAATTGTGATATTCATACATATTCTTGTTGTTTAAAGGATATGTAGAACGATGAGTTTTGTAGACGGACTGGGCCACCTACTGAGGCGTGATGGATGTCACTTCAAGCGCGTTCGTCCACGGATGCGAGTAGATGACGACTTGGTAGCTGGATGAGGCGCAGTTTTGGTCCCTACAGGGACCCAATTTGGCGTCCGAGTCCACGGAGCAGCCTGGTACAAGGAACTTGTAGTTGGTGCCAGACACGACCTGCGTCTCGAGATTCTTG
Source organism: Phytophthora brassicae (assembly GCA_024679045.1). NCBI lineage: Eukaryota > Oomycota > Peronosporomycetes > Peronosporales > Peronosporaceae > Phytophthora > Phytophthora brassicae. The sequence continues at coordinate 11,090 of JAIKVB010001632.1, forward strand.
ATGCCCAAGTAGCAGATGCGGGCAGTCACGCTCGGGTTGTACGCGCTGACGTTGCGTTCAGCTTTCTGTAAGAGTGATCTTTCCTCGCCAGTGACCTCCTTGGGCTTGTAGGCACCGACGTTTTGAGCGCTTGTGGTAGCCAGCGCCAACCCGGCGAGAAGGACGATGGTGGAGAGGACGCTGGTCATGCTGAATTGATTGGTTGGGGGAGCTTTGACTGTTGTTCAGAGAATTGAGAAGTGAGAGCTTCCTGGGTGAGGTCCTTACTGGTACCGGTACAGTACTCTGGAGTCTGGAGTCCAGGCCATTGTGCGTCGCTGCATTGTGCTCAATACTGTATGTTCAGCTTCAAGTTTGTATGTGATCATAATCATTAAATTTTGACCAATTAGCGGCGCCTTATGTATTGCACAGATCTACATGTTTAAGCAACTCCTACAGTAAACAAACCCAAGACTTCAAAGAGGAATTCGATCGTGATGGGTAGTTTTAGTGCTACATGTATTAATACATGTATTGTAGCGGGACGCTTTTTACACAGTAAAGCCTTTGCTAGTCCAGTTAGCGTTGCCAAGAAAAATAGCGTGACCATACACGTGCGGTCTATGCGG
>JAIKVB010001633.1:0-11697 GCA_024679045.1 Phytophthora brassicae
GAGGCTCTCGCACCACCCCGAGGGAGGTTTTCTGCACGGCCGTGGCCTACAAGGTATGCGGCCGTCGTGCGGGGGAAGCCGTTGTGGCGAGCGACAGCTTGCCAGTCCCCACCTGAGCTGAACTCCTCGAGGACGCGGAGGCGCTCTTGCGGGGTGTGGCGCTTAAGCGTCGCTTGGGAGGGCATCTGCGCGCTACTTGGAAGGTTGTGAAGTGATGTCTCGAAGCCCAATAGCTTCACTCCGCGCGGGAATCTCGGACAGCCAGTGATTTTCCCACGCGGAGCTGACTTTGATTGTTGTAAAGGCAACTTTGATTGCAAACAGATATGGGTACAAATAATATTGGGCAGCTTGCTGTCGCCCTAAAACAAAAGCTGTCAACTATGGGTGCGGAAATGACGAGATTGGCCGGGCAAAGGTGTAGTGTACCGCTCTTAGCAAGTTGCACACTTGCGACTTTATTTCGTCATTGTCGTCGAGTAGTCGAAATTTATGTTCGGATACTAATTAAATGGTTATTGGGGTCCTCCAGAGAGTCGGCCATCGCTTCCTCCCCGTTCGTTGTTGCTTCGGCCACACGACGACGCAAGTGTAGCTCTCGAAGTAAGGAGGAGCGATGGATCAATTGTTTCGGGAACACGCCAGTTTGATTATGCTAGTTTTTAGTAATTTTTGATCAGTTTTGATTTATCTGACAAAGATCAGAATGCTCTTTTTATTGTTATCATTCTGTATTCAGCCTACCACTACTCGCTGGACGTCCGTCATGATTGACGACTGTGTGGGGTATTTCCTTCATCTGTATTCACGGAATGCATCGTCTCACTGGATAAGGCAATGCAAGCAGTGGTAATTTCCTTCATCTGTATTCACGGAATGCATCGTCTCACTGGATAAGGCAATGCAAGCAGTGGTGGCAGCGAGAGTCGTAAATGCTCTTTGAAAAGGCTATCACACTAGGTTTTAGGCGAATGGTTGGCCAGTTCCCTTTTTCATTATGGTGTCTTTGAATTTCACTTAGCTTGTGTAAGTCATACACAACCAGGTCAAATAAATATAATGAGAGTCCCAGCTGACCCCCCCCTTTAAGCTGCTCTTCGTCCGTGACTTTCAAGTCTCTGTCTGTCGAGCTGCAGTCATTTGAATTTAGCTATCTGAGCCGCTGCCGGTGAAGTCTCTTTTTGCTATGGTGCTCATATCGAGGTGTGCATTCTGACGATGGTCCGACCCTCTGTCCCGTAGAAGAGTTACTTTACGAAAGCAGAATAAAATCCTCAAAGCAAAGTAGGATATTACGTTATTGGGGTAATCACCGCTCAGTTGTTTTTTCGATAAAAAAGAGATGGTGCATCAGTATTTCTCTTGGGGAGATCCTATATTCATGTCGGTCAATTAAGAGTAAGTAAACACTATTTGACCACTTTGATATATTCTAGAGTGGCAGCTGACGACACGGATTTGAGCGCCGGAGCGAAAACGATCGGTATTAACGCTTCCATTCACCTCAGCAAAGAAGTATTCTCGGCGTAAGGAGCAAAAACACGAAGTCAACTAAACAATTTATGAAACAACAAAAACGTGATCTGGGAAGACAGTACTAAACGTATCTCCCCAGAGACTATTTTAGTTTAGTATCAAGCTGACAACTTCCTCGTGAACCTATTCATTAAACGTGGATCAACCACAGCGCTTCTTGAATATATCTGCTTTCACTTATCGACTTATCATTCGTCACGTCGAGTTCTAGATCTGCCCACTGCCACAAGATTAAAAATCAATAAAATAAAAAAGGAGATCAGTGGAGGGGGCATTGATGTGTGCCAAAACGTATCTCGAGAACAAGTTTTGGACTTTTAGCTAACGCTTCGGCTGGCTAAACTGATCTGAGCACTTTCAATAGCGAGATCTCGCTATGCCAGGCTAGCTATGGCTCAAGTAAAAGAGGAAATCTAAAATGCGCTGTTCAGGATGGGTGGGACATTGGTGCCTCAGTCACTGAACACGCTGGTCAATGCGGAAGAGCGCGTCGAATTTTGGATTTGCGTTGGCCTCGAATCACATTCCTTTTCTGTTGTGCTCATGAATTGACAATTTAGTCAAGCTAGTTCTGGTTCGTCATTTTCAGCAGTGTCGAAGTGGCGACAGCTGTGGATAAATGCTTAAACGCTTCTTCGACGATATTTCTTCCGCGCGCTAGGGCACTGTTGAAAGCTTGCCGCAACAAACCACTGGCTCGGTTCACTCTATGTGAAACACGGTGAACCAGCATGTAATACAGTTTTGCAAATCACTTCTGCGAGTTCGCCCATCGCTAGAAATGTTTGTGAGTAAATATTGCCATCACAAAGATTATCCTGAAACCTTGAAGGTTCTCCCGAATGCTCCGTCTGACTATACCTCTCCCTTGCTGATTTTTTTCCTCCACTCTCTGAGGTATTCTACAGACTGCAGTGAGACGAGAACACTCTAGGTGATGTTCTGATGTATTTTTGCGACGTCCATGTCGACTTTAATAAACATCATGGCGATGAATCGCTCAGGGATACGTTGGTGCAGTGTGTTGAAAAGCGGTGCCATTAATATGAAGACCCAATCCTCTTGCTGGCCCTTCTACGAAATATTGTACTTGCAAGACAAGCGCACAAGGTTATCACATGATGCCACCAGTTCTACATTTTCTTCCTCAATGCAACTCGTTCAATTTGCGCTTATTACTATCGTCGGCTGATTGATGACGAATACGGCTTCATCGACACGAGTTAGGTCTATGTCTTGCAAATTATTCTCCAAATAGCATCTTACCGATGCTTGCTACCATGGTGATTTCCATTGCATTGGGAACGACAACAACGAAACGACTATTTAGTTAGCTCCCCACTGCTGCCGGCCACGGTAGATTTAATACTGGCAGAGAAATATGCACATGTCGAGGTGAACGAGGCACAAGCCGTGACCCAGAATAGCGCAGAAAGAACGAGAAAAAGCTTAGCGCATTTCGCAATGTGCATCTTTCTGCAAGATGACTTTCTTCGGGTCGTTGGAAGCGTTGGTATCTTTAGATCCATTCGGGTCGTTGGAAGCGTTGGTATCTTTAGATCCAAGTAAATCAGTCTTGTCGTAAAGATTCACACGTTGTATAGGATCATGAGCTGCTCGACGTTGTAATTATACTTCTGGATGCTTTACACGCTAGTCAGAAAACCATGAGCTATCACAACCGCATCTTGTATTGAGCAGGTCGACCAATACCCGAGCTCAAGCTCCTTCATCATCACATTTCTCGCTTTAACATAAAAAACCAGTTCTGTGCGCGATTTTCGTCGTCCTCGCAGATTGTCTTGTGGCACAACAAGACAAGCTATGCTATTCTCACTGCGCGGTATCGCTCGAGGGAGAATCGAACATTCTTAAAACAACACAAGGACAGTTAGCTGACTTCTATGGTAAGAAAATGATTTGAAATTTACATGGATCTAAAGGCACAAAAGCCAGTGCACGTTTGCTTGGAGAGAGCAAGGAGACTCCCGAACTAACTCTAAACGAAGGGCTTCGTTTGACAGAAGCTATCTGTTAATATCGACGGTCACTATGGCCTTATATTCCATGCGTTTTAGACAGCAACGTATCCGCCGTTGTCAGCAGCTGCGTCTGGAAATGATCCGAAAAAAGCGCTCTTAAAGAGCTTGGACACCGAAACATCAAACGGTTGATACATATGCGTCGCATTTGGGGGCAATGCCTGCAGCATATTTCTCATGTCGTAGGCTTTTTGCCAATTGACTCTAATATTAATACCCCGCTAATGATGATCAAAACAGAAAATTAGTGTTAGAAAATAATCAGATAGTTAATGCAAGACACTTACCGATGTAAGATAAGTGGAATACCCCCCCCCCCGTTTCGCTACTTGGACTTGAAACAGTTTCAGCCACATACGAATGACAACTCCATTACTAAACTATTTAGAGGTACAAGTCACGCACTCATCTGGGATGGAGAAAGCAGCCATGTCTGCCTTGTAATAACGCTTTATTGGCAAAATGACGAGAGGTGGGATCTTGTGGCCTGTAGCGTTCACCACAGCAACCACAATCATGTGGATATTGGAAGTGGTTTCTTTGATTCACACGTTGTTAGAGCCTGTGAGGGCTAGTGACTTGCGTATTATGCCTTTCGGTATGAAAAACGTTTCATTCATATTGCAAACTCAGTACCACCGGTAGAATAAGAGCAATGGTAAATCTTAGAGTTTCTCCTGCGACAAGGAGGATTTTTGAAGAGCACGACTCTGCACGGTTCACATGTGACGACGAACCGCAGAAGCGGTTCGCCTGAACCGCAGGAACTCTCATCTGATTGGCTGAATGATCATGAGTGGTGAGCAGACGATTCTAGAAGGACAAGGAAAGCAAGGAGGACATCAGAGAGTAGTTTTCGATAACTTTAATTTATTCAATTCGGCTTTTACCTCCAACAGAACAACCCCAACACAACAGGTTAACAGCCATAAGGCTATAGATCGGAACGCTCAAAACATGACCTCAAAACGCGCCAAAGTCCTCATTGGGAGTGGGAATTACTTCCACTGGGAGTGCAACATGCGCATGACCTTGGTACGCAAGGGGCTACTGGCGCATGTTGAGGTCGTGAAACCCGGGAACGAGACCACCGAGGCGTGGATCGTTAGTGACGCGAAGGCGCTCAGGATCATCGCTCAAGGTGTGGAGCTACAGCACCAGACCAAGATACGGTCTGCAACGCGTGCCATGCATGCGTGGGGCACGCTACCAGACTTCTACAACTGTACCACGCTCCATAACCGTGTCACGATCACACGTCGTCTTCATGAGTTCAAAAATGGAGAGCGGGACACCTATGACGAAGCATCTAGACGCTTTCGCCGAGTTGGTCGTCGGGTTGCAGACGCTAGGAGAGATCGTCGATGAAGCGAGACAGCTAGTGGTCCTACTAAGTAGTCGCCCCTCCTAGTACGACATGCTTTCATGTATCGTAGAGAACGCCAAGGACGTGTCCCTAATTGAGTTGAAGTAGAAGCTGCTAAAGGAGCATGAGCGTTTTGAGAAGAACGGTAAAGGCATGATGAGCAAGCTGAAAAAGGCTATATATGGTTTGGTGCAGGCGGCGAGTGCTTGGAACAAGACAATTCGCCGTGTATTCTTGAAAAATGGTTTCAAAACCTGTGGTGCAGACCAGTGTGTCTATATAAAGCGAACTCGGAACGGCTTCGTGTATGTATACCTATACGTGGACGACATGATTGCTGCGAAAACAAGCGAGGAGATTCGTGAAGTCAAAATGGCACTTAAGAACGCCTTCAAGATGAAGGAGCTAGGCGAGGTGAAATTTTTCTTGGGTATGGAAATTGATCAAGATAAGAACGCCGAAACGCTTATGATTAAGCAAACCAGACATCGATGACGTGGTTAAATGATCCAACCAGCAGAACACAAAGTTGGTTGAGATCCCTTGCGCTTCTGACATGAAGCTATCGAAGTTGCTGTCTCCAACTACAAAGGAGGAACGTGCTGAAATGAAGTCACGGCCGTATCGTTCTTTAATCGGGTGTCTGATGTACATCACGACTTGTACGTGACCGGACATCGCATAAGTGGTGATGCAGTTGACACGCTTCCTCGAGAACCCTGGAGCGCAGCACTGTAAAACTGCTGTTCGCGTTCTTGGATACTTGAAGTCAACTCGTAAGTACGGCATTGTGTACCACGGAGGCTCAGGAAGGGTTACTGCGGAGGCGTTCACGGGCGCTGACTCGGTTAGTAACACCGAAGACAGACGTTCAGTATCTGGAGTCATGTTGATGATTGGAAACGCTCCAGTGGTTTTCAACTCCAAATGCCAGAGGACGTTTGCTCTCAGTTCTGCGGAAGCCGAGTACATGGCTCTTAGCCTTTGTACGCAAGAGGTGCTTTTGGTGCGCGCCACGCTGAAGGACATGGGTCGCGACCAAGTGGGAGGAGCGTTTGTATGGGAAGACAACCAAGGTGCAATTTCATTGGCCAGTAACGCTGGATATCACGCTCGGACGAAGCACGTGGATATTCGCCATCATTTCATTCGTGTAAACGTGGAACTTGGAACGCTCAAGGTCGACTACGCGGATACGAAGAATCAACCAGCGGACATGCTGACCAAGGGACTGGAGACCAAGACGTTCAAGTTCTTGCGAGACGCAAGTGGAATCAAGAGCAAGGTCACCAAGCAATAGCCGTGAAGGGGAGTGTTAAACAGCACGGCTCTGCACGGTTCACATGTGACGACGACCGCTGAAGCGGTTCACCTGAACCGCAGGAACCCTCACCTGATTGGCTGAATGATCATGGATGGTGAGCAGACGATTCCAGAAGGACAAGGAAAGCAAGGAGGGCAGCAGAGAGTAGTTTAGGATAATTCACTTCGGCATTTGCCTCCAACACAACAACCTCAACTCAACACTATCCCACACTACCAATCCTAAACTATCGGCGGCCGAACGGTCCGCGAACCGTGGTTCAACTCATTTTCCTACAGTCTTATTGCAGCCCTCACTCTGAATTCGGGTAGCACACAAGCTATGACACCTTACAAAAGAAAGTAAAAATGCGAGCTCCACCCTTTGAACAACGCCACATTAGGCTGAAGCAGTCCAGGCCGAAAGAGCCTGAGGCACGCCAGCATTTCCTTCAGTCTTACGAGCAAGAGATCGATCTGCGTCCGGTCCCAACCCTTAATGGCGAGGTACTAGTGACTCTATGCATGTTTGCATCTCGTTTAGCAGATAGGAAAAGAACATGGATTGACGTAGATAGAAATAATTTGTTATACTTACTTCATTTCTGGTGGGGTTAGCATCAATTCCGCCTGGCATGCATACTGTAGAAAGCGACTTTAGCTCGTTGAAATGTGTTAATAACCTTCACCGATGCTCGCTTAGATATGGTTTAGAAGGTACCTTCTAAAGCATAGTTACGATCATCCCTTTTGCCGACGCAGTAGCTGCCTCATCCGATGAGCACTAAAAAAACGTTGCGAAAATAGGCTGTACGCCACGATATCATCTGCTAGCATCTGTTAGTCAAATCAATACGAATGCTTTATTTTACTTCTCTACAGCTCCGATACGTTGTGTTTTGCAGTGCCGAATTGGTAATGATTATGACTCCCTAACTAAAACCAATTAGGCATACTAGGCAGAGAGTCTAGATAGAAGAGGCCAGGCAATATCCCACCATTAAGGAGGTCTGATTATGTGCCACTCCACAAGATGAAGACGACACTGACGCTGAAGGCCCTCCGGTATTCCGACAAAGATGAAGACGACACTGACGTTGAATGCCCCCCGGTATTCTGACGAAGTAGTGGTCGTACTTCTGCGGGTTCTTGTCGCCCATTTGCGTCTCAAGCACTGCGTTCTCGGTTCATTTAAACTCGCCGCACAGAAGGTGGTGAGAGGCGCGATATCGCTCTGCTTTACGAGCTCCTGTAGCTTCTGGTGTGTCTCGTTGCCCTCCTGCGCGCTGAGCGTCGACTGGGGCAATTTCTATAGTACGGAAATAAGTGCAAGTGGCCCGGCGACATGTTGGGGAGCAAACTTAGGTCGCCTTCGATCTCCTCGGAGATGTTGCCCACGCTCGCCTGCTTCTTCAGCGCAGGGGTCTTCTTAGTGGTGGTCATGATGACGGGATTGTGGGAAGGATATTGGGAAGATATTGTAAACCATCGTATTATACGGCATGAGCTCCGTGGTCGTGAAGGTCGCCACCGACTCCTGGAAAGCGTGAACGCCTTCTTAAAGTCTCTCGCTGTGACCAAATAGCATTCCTCATACACTTTAAGTCTGTCGCGATGGTCCCAATATCCTCTTCATCAAACAACCTAATTTAATTAAAGTTTAAAAACAATCATAATACCCAGAATAAGGAATAAAAACTATGACTTCCGTACGCTGTGGTCTTCTTAATGTAGTTTCGGACCAGTTCCAGGTCCGAAAAGAACAATCCGATGCGGATGATATGCAGCGCCACGAGGATCTTCTGGTTTTGGACTGGGGTTTCTCACCGGCCACACGAAAGGCCTCAAGCGCCTTTTCCTTGTCCTCGATCCTGGAGAACATTTTTTTTGGCTTTGACCAGCAACGCTTCCAGCACTTCAATGTCGCCCAAATTCTGATCAGCGTCCTGAAGTCGCTCGTCTAGCTGGGCCAAGTATGTTTTTTTTAGTGAGGTACATTGATGTCACTAAACTTTTGCTAACGACTTCCTATGTCCGTTCCAGCTATCGCCCCTATGTCGATTGCTAGCTTGTCTTTCCCGGCCGAAGCTTGCGCTTCACCGTGTACGTACCGACGCAGTTAAGACCCCGGATGCAGCATCCACTTGTGCTGCTATCCATGTGAGAACTAGAGTTCTTGCGTATGGGGCATCCTTACAAAAGGGTTACCGCCAATTATGACCTTGAGCTTGATCACGGGTGTCAAGTCCGCGAGCTGTATGCAGCAGCGAGAGGCGAACCTCCCCCCACCACGGCAACGGCCAGGGGCACATTGTCAGTTGACAGATAGCTTTATACGCGGGAGTCAGACCGCGAGCAGATTATGAGGCATCTTGCGTGGGGCATCAGTTCCTCGCGCCCATAGGCACCGCTCAAGTTCTGGAGAGGTCGCTCGGCGTCTTTCCACCATACAAAGGCCCTCGACGGGGGCTTCTCGCTTGGATGGGTACCAGTCACTATGGACTGGTTCTGTTTACTTGGGAAAGCCGGCGAATTGGGAATTGGGCCAAATATGAGCGGATAATATGCGGGAGTCGCGTAATTTTGCGAAGTGTATGTGGCAAGATATGCCGCAGAATGCTGGCAGTTACCATCACATACTAGTACTTTCCCATGCAAGCGTATGTGGCAGCAGACTCCGCCAAACATATAAGAAATCTTGAGCTCGCCATCAGCGGTCATAATGAGTAGAAATCTCGAGCACGCCATAAGCGGTCATCATGAGCGGTCATATTATGACCGCATATTATGACCGCTTATGGCGAGCTCGAGATTTCTTACATGTACCGGTATTAATTAATATTACTACTAATAGTTATGAGTGTGAGTTTAATAGAATTAGGATACTGTATGTGCTCGGAGTTCATAAATTACTCCTAATCCTACGGCGTCCGGGACGCCTAACTTGACTACCGGTAAGGTCATCAGCCTGTAGTATGCATACTTTAGCACTTTCATCCAGTTGCGCACTAATATTCACGCTGATAGATACTACTACCGTAGCTTGGAACTTACAAGCTACTGTAGACGTTTTATCCCACCATTCTGGCTTTCTAACTTGTAAATCTACGTCCGGTTTTCAGTCTGTGATCTGTATACAGAATATGTCTCAAAAACCAACGGGGCACAGTGAATACACTGGAAAACTTATAAGTATGCCAGGAGATGACATTTGATGATGTTCTAATATAAGATCGTTTCTCTATACTTTATTAAATCAATACTGTCCTGTTCTTAAATGACGTATCAATCATTTTTCATATCAGAGGTTATTTATTGAGGCACATTCCGTACATGGATATGGATGAATATCCACGTCTTTCCGACACGGACTTAAGCGAATTAATACAATTTTTAAGTAAGACGTCTACAAATCTTCCGATATGTATCCAAATATACAAATGCCTAGTGTAAAGTAGGTTTAGAGCGTTTTGATTGGTCGTACTCAGAGGATACCAGTGGTACAATTATTTTCACGCGTGGTACATGTATATTACACATCATGAACTAGAAATTGAACACTAAACTTCTACACCCATAAAATTATATGGGTGTAGAAGGTTACATGTAGTCTCGGATCAGGGTGTATTCCCCCTGTGAAGAATGGATATTAGAGTTCACTCGATAAAAAGAAGTAACACAATATACCGAGTCAGTTGCTGTGTTTATCGTCTCCTCTTTCTCGAATAGAAAGGCTAGATGATTTGACTCTTTTAACAAAGCCACCGCCAAAATCTTCACTACTGGTTCACGGTGTAACTCAGCTTGTATACCGGCAATAAAGAACCTCTTTCCAAATCAGAAAATAGTCTGCTCGATCTGCAAGCTTGCTGTATTTGGAAAGCCCTTATTAATAAAAAAAGGTTACATGTAGTGATCATTCTGTTAATTATATAATATAATTAACAAATACTTAAGTAGCTGACTATAATTGTTGGATACTTTATAGTACCGGTATTGGCATTTTGCAATACCGGTAGCTTCTCACAAAGGTTAGCTAATCAAAAATCGATAGAGGTTATTGTGAAAACCGGCTGCTTTGCCCATTTCGGTTGCAAATCGGCCGATTTAGACGCTGATTTAGAAACCTCAATATTTGGTTTATGACTGGCCGACCCTGAATTACTGCGACTCTCCCAGTTTTATGCTGTGAATAGACTGACCTATTTAAAGAAGATGACCGAATTAGATGACTGGAAGGTGGAATGCCCACTTCGACGTGGGCATTAGGCATGATCGTTGCATAAATATTAACTCAGCCAGCAGCAGAAACATTAGGCCTACACTAGAGCGCGTTGGCGTAAAAATTGGTGAAATCACGAAAACGAACGGGACGAGAGTCAATGTAGCCATTCCGCGAGAGCCTAACGAGTTTACGAGAACACTGTTTTATCAAATTTGTCGACTCCGAATTAAACCACTTTCTGGTATATTTACGGGTGTCGAGGACCGGACATCTGCCCGGTTTCCACAATTATTGTAAGCTATTCCTTACTGTGTCTGTTGATGAATGTTATTATCAGGTAGATAATTCTTAAACATATTTGGTTTATTATAGTAGCTGATGTTTACCTGTTAAAACTCTAAAGTATTAAGTTTTTTTACTGAAAAGTTTAACGCATTTTTGCCAAGAAGCTGCCGAGTTCGGTTGTAAACTAATGATCTACTGACGAAGGAAGGTCCCGAGCTGGACTCTAGCTTGCTTTTGTGGGGTTCCTTTTAAGTCACTTAGCATATTGAGTGACTTTGTGCCACAGATGAGGTACGCTTGCTGAAAATTCAAGTTGAATGTGACTGAGTGGCATTCTCGATCGTGCCTCGGGGTATTAATGATATGTGAGTATGACATCGACCACGCACGACCCAGTATGTTTTTAATGAACGGATTTCGACTGTGCTACGGTCGGGCAAGCTTTCATTTGAGTTGTCGAAAATCAATTCGACGTTCACCAAACGAGATCGAATGCACTGGTATATAATGCGGTAGGTTATTGATATCACCTAGGAAAAGCGCTCTTGCGTTCCTAACCCCGTTGGTGCCTTGTCTTCGACTTGCCGTCGTTTTTACGGTAACGGTTGAGCAAATCCTATCCATGGATTTGTGGCAAAATCTTCGGATGAGCTCGAATGACTACAGTACAAGCACACATGTCGACCTCTCATTCCGTTGAAGAGTTTCATTGGATTTGAAGAACAAAGTGGCTTGATGATTCCTATCTAAGCGTGGTCTGCACAGTAGAAACTCTGCAAAGCATGACATGCGTACGTTGACGATGAACTACATTCGATGGATACAGTACCAAACTTGTACAGTAGTTGCAGACTGCGCAACTTGCAGTAGAGCCAAATCAACTAAAAACAAGATTGGATCTCTTCAAACAGCCAGCGATTACAATTAATCGTGACAGGGCA
>JAIKVB010001634.1:0-11685 GCA_024679045.1 Phytophthora brassicae
GCCGTCTTGGAGAAAATGCCGCGGACACACCGACATTTGCTCGGCCTGTTTAATACTGACAGTTGTATTCACTCTGCATTACCGTAAACACACTATTAAGTACGTGTACATCGACGGATATAGGTACCCCTAACCGGACATGTACATTGGTGACGCTTCTAACAGGGGGAATACGGTACTCGTTTTTGCTCTAAAAACAGGTCAACGCTAATTCTGGCTCAATACTCAAGTTTGCTACTACTGATTCTTTCAGCACTACTGACAAACGTCTGATATCCAAAGCAGCTGCACTCATGTGCTGCCAACACTGAATGTATAGAATTTTACGTCAAAGTTTGACGTAAAATTCTATACATCCAGTGTCCCGGTCATGGTAACCCGCAGCAATTTGTGGGGGTTGATATAATAATAACGAGGGCCCTCCAGATGAGGGCTCATCTGGAGGCCCCTCGTCATAAAAAGACGTGAAGTACGCCATATGTAAACAAAGAACATTGCAGCTTCAAATCGATGACCCTCTGATTATTGCGAGGGTCAATTTGCAAAATGACCCTCTGGTCATTGTGAGGGACAAATTGCAATTTGTTATTACATGAAGCCCGATTCACATTGTTACCCAATATTTTAGTCTTAAAGTCTATATCGGAGTGCTATCATTGCTTATGACCGATGTCATGGTGGTCTATTCGTAGAGCCAGTCGCTGCGCTCTTGCGATAAAAAGATACTAGTTCATGGCAAGAACAGTACTCGCTCGCTGGAAAGCTCGATTCCAGGCCCGCCTCCACAAATACCGCGCGCCTTTGCTTTCGCGGGCACCAGTCGCTGCGCACGCTTGCAACCGTTCAGTCGTTTATGTCATTTCACCCGCTCCTTTTCCAATCGACCAAATCACTTACCGGTACTCAGAGTTGAAACACTGAATGTTAGGTCCTAACTTTTAATAGGATGATATAGCAGGTGTGCCCAATCACGTTAAGACACTACACCATTTCAAGATCAAATTTAGAATTTCCAAAATCAAAACAAGAAAGCTAAGATCGAATAAGAAGCCCAAAAATAATTTATATTCATAACAATAGAATACCTATAAATCGCATCAAGAAGTTTCCTTTGACACTGCAAATTGACCCCCGCAATGACCAGAGGGTCATTGACCCCCGCAATAACCAGAGGGTCATATTGCAATTTGACCCTCGCAATGACCAGAGGATTGGCAGAGGCTACACGCACAGTCTTGAGCCGGGCGCTTTTGAGGCTCATACTTAAACCAAGTCAATACAAGGTGTTACTGATTTTATGTTGGGGATGGGCCTTCCCGCGAGGACTGGTGTCATACGAGGGAATGTCTTTGCTTCGCAAAGGCAGTCGCTGCGCTCCTGCGCTAAAAGATTCTAACTCCTGGCGAGTGCAAGGCTCGGTTCGCTCGTGAGCTCGGCGCTGGGCCCGCCTCCGCAAATACCGCGCGGCCCTGCTTCGCGGGCACCCCGCACGGGTTTGCTGTGGCTACGCGCGCTCGCACACGCTCCCTCTGTTCACCCTCTTCCCACTGCCCTTTTTAATTATTGTGCAGGTAGCCACTCCCGAGGATCATTTGCAATTGACCCCACAATAACCAGAGGGTCATCGATTTGAAGCTGCAATGTTCTTTGTTTACATATGGCGCTACTTCACGTATTTTTATGACGAGGGCCCTCGGTACTACTGTATAATAACGAGTCGTTAGCAATCCCCCAATTTGGGAAGGAACAAATCACGAGAATGTGCGTTCCTATAATAAAACTGGCAGGGTTCGTTACGTATGGTTGCAGGCTCTAAACGAAAACGCTCCCACACGCAGATTTAGTGCGAGTTTTATTCTATCGCTCAAAGATAAGTGAAAACCTGCCCAGCTATCTCGCATGTTCCGAGTAAACACCGCTTCGACATGGGCTCATCACGACGAGAGCGACAGGGAAATAGGCGAAATTCACCAAGTCAAGTCGCTCATCAAGCGCCCACGCGGCCATTTGTTGGTGCTAGTGTTAGTGGCAATGGCAGCAACCGGAATCGTCGTGGGGAATATTATCTCAACAACGACGACGCTCGATACGTCTGCTTTTCGCGAAGTTATCCGTCCCAAGGCGACGACGTCAAGCTTTACGAATTCTAGCTATCAAACACGAGACCAAGAGCAAGAAGCTCTCCAGCCGAATGAACGTAGCAGCAAGCAGTTTGCCTACTTATTCTACGTAACCAGCGAAACCTACGCCTGCGCTGCCATGCAATTCATTCACCGACTTACAGAAGACCTGCAGATGAACTCAACTAACATCGATGTCGTTGTCATGCACACGCGTCACGTTGCTGAGGAGCTCCTTCTGAGGATGAAGACTGAGCAACATGTACGGTTGATCCTAGTAGAGCCGCTGTATGCTGACGCGCAAGACCCAACATGGATAAAGTCTCTCACCAAACTGCGTGCGTTTCAAGACTGGGGCTATGAACGTGTCGTCTTTCTCGACGCTGATGCTGTACCTATGGCCAATCTTGACCACCTCTTCGACTTGCCAAAGGCGCCACTGTACGCTCCAACTGCGTACTGGCTAGAACAACCATTTTTCGCGAGTACAGTGCTGGTGATTGAACCGAGTGAGACGACGTTTAACAACATTGTGCAATGGGCTCGTGATCGAGGTTCCACCGCCGGCTTCGATATGGACATACTTAATGCCTACTTTGCAGACTCTGTGCAGTACATTTCGGGGGTCTACACCGTGTTGAATTCGGACTTCCGACAAGCACCCAGTTCCAAGAACCAACTTTTCAATTCAACAACCGAGCTTAAAGAGCATGTCCAGGTGGTGCATTTCTCGTGCAAGCCTGACGGATCGTATGGGAAGCCGTGGGATTGGCCGTCACATGACTTGAGTTTGATCGATGGCATGGGGTTTGAGTCGTTGTTCGGAGATCTGTTTGTGGAGTTTTGGAATGGAGAAAAGACTTTTTGTGCAAATTTAGGTGATGACACTACGCGTACTACAGCGTATGCCGATAATTAATACCGGTACTTCGAAGTATACGTCGGCACCCTAACATCAAAAGTACTTCGAAGTAGTACTTTTGGACAAAGCCTGCATTACTTTAACGACAAAAATCATGCATTAATTTAAATTTATTTACTCTTTGACTCATCAAATACTTGAAGTAAAAATCTAATCGCACCTGACTATCAAACAAAAAGCTTCTTGTATCTAGCATCTGATCAGCATTGGAGTACACGGTCGTTGCCATATTGCAGCAGGTTCAGTAAAAGCACTCGGATTCATCACTATCAATGTCTTCTGCTTGGTGATCTGCTAATGCGCAGTTTTTGGTCCTTGTAGACTTCCTCTGCAAATCCGAACCGGGACCACAGTTTGGTACGTTTTCTTCATCTGATAAGTCTTCGCCTTCGCTTGCCATCTTGCCTTTTAGTCGGTCTGGTACTGCTGATAATGGTACTAAAACTCCCATAACGGACACCAACTCCTCTATGATATATTCGCCATTGTCATTCATAGCTGTATCCTCCATTTCAGACTCCTTACTCCCTCGTTCTTCACTAGTCACTAACACTGACTTCATCTCGCCTTCGTTCTTCAGAGCCTCGTCCGTTTCAGAGTCAGGGCTTGTCTGTTCATCGTCAGACTCCGATACTAATTCCAACTTGACGTGTTCGTCACTGCCGCTAATCACTGTTTCCGTCTCCGATTCAGGTCTCTGCTGCTCATCTTCAGTATCGGACACAAAATCGAGCTTGGCTTCATCGTCCATACTTTTTGTCAGCTCAGCTAACTCCGAGTCGGTCCGTGGCTGCTCATCGTCAGCCTCGGGCATTGGTTTCAGTTCGACGTGTTCACCGTTATCATCAGTGATGGATTCAGTCTCCGTCTCTGATTCAGGAATATGCTGTTCCTCATCAGTATCAGACACCAACTCCGACTTGACGTCTTCAACGTGAGCATTCGTCGACTCGGGAATCGGTATCTTAACAACCTCAGACAATATGAATTTTTCGTTGCAATGTGTTGCCGTTCCGTATGAAGCTGCAGAATCACCATTCTGTCCGACTTCATCACTCTCCAACAGTACTTGTCGACCCACACACTGACGTTTGTTTCGACGCGCATCCGGTTCACAATTCACTGTTCTCTTTGTCTTTCCTGTCGCTGTTGAATATCCTGCTGAGTTCTCCTCGACGTTTTCTGTGCTTGTAGTCACCTTACTGTCTTTCTTTGCGCATCCGGTTCACATGTCACTGTTCTCTTTGTCTTTCCTGTCGCAGTTGAATATCCTGCTGAGTTCTCCTCGACGTTTTCTGTGCTTGTAGTCACCTTACTGTCTTTCTTCTTTGATGCTCGTTTACGTCGCGCTGTTTTACTTCCAGCAGATTCATAGGTAGACGCTGGCAGTTTTGCATTAGTTACTTCTTCCGCTGTTTGACTTGAAGTACCTTCCATTTTCTGATTCACCACCAAATCGTTCTCCGATTTTAATATTGCGGTGTGCTGTAAACGCGTCCTTTTCGGAAGGATGACAGTAGGTTGGTTGTGGTCGAAGCACTTCGTATTCTCCCAAATCGGTTTTCTGCAGTACGGATAGGAGCATTTCATTCGTTGGCCAACAACATCAGTCCCCTTTGTTTGTCTTGTTTTCTTTATGGCTTTTGAGGTTTTAGACCCAATAACCTTCGTAACTTTCTTGGAGACCAAACTGGGCTTTGCTGCACGAACCGAGAGCATTCTTAACTGTACCTCATTCTGTGGTACATCAGCTCCAGCAGATTCCCTATCGCATTCCCCACCTTTTAAAGCTTGAGTACCTCCGCCATGACCCGAACAGAACCCACCCTTCTTCCTGGCTTGCTTACTGCATTGTGCATTAGAGCATCGATTGCCTCCTCCATGCTGGAAACATTTACCTCCAGTCAGGGCGTGCTGGGTGCAATCTTGTATCGAACAGCGCGTGCCTCCTCCGTGGGCCACACACTTGCCCCCCTTCTTGGCCTGTTTGTTGCATTCTGACTCTGAACACCACACGAGGCCGCCATGACCCACACATTTACTATTAATCTTTGCAGTCTTCGTACACTCTGGAGATGAGCACAGTATGGCTCCTCCGTGGATGTGGCACTTGCCTTTCAACCTCGCTCTTGTCGTACAGTCGGGATAAGAGCACAACTTGCCTCCTCCATGAGCTCCACAAAGTCCTTTGGAACGAGCGGAACTGTCGCATCCCGGGTGGGAACAGCGACGACCTCCTCCATGAGTCAAACATTTACCTTTGGACTGGGCGAAAGCGGAACAATTGGGTCGGCAGCAGCGAGTGCGTAAATCATGTGCCAGGCACCTTCTCTTAGCCTTTACAAGGTCGCTACAGCCAGGGAATGAACAGATCTTATTATTGCTTGTCGTCCGCTTGCTCTTGGCCGTCCTAGGCTGCTCTGCGTTGCTCTCCAACGCCGTCCTTTTTCCAGGCATCTTTTCTATAAATTGTACCAAAGTAAAAATTACCCCGATTTTAGGCATATGGCTACATTTATGACCTTATTTGATGGGACCAAAGTTTTGTGAAAGTACCAAATACAATCATTTTCAAATCAATTAATGGGTCGTCAGCGTCCACCTGGTCATCGGCAGCGCGGCGCCGGCACTGTGAGTGTGTCCACTGGGGAGTCTCTCCGCCAGGGTGTTTTGTGCAAAGAATGGCAGCGTACGCCCATGCAACTGCTGGTCGAGTTCTGCCACAGCAAGAAGAAACGCAATGCCTTCTATCCACGCGCTAAAAGTCGCGACGCCGCCAAGTTCCGTTTTCGCTGCGTGTTACCGGACGGTAAAGACAGTAGCAAAGATTTGAGTTTCTGTCCTGAACAAGAGTTTGAGACACAAGACGAAGCGAAACACTGCGCTGCTCTACTGGCGCTTAAGCACGTGGAGCCACTCAGACCTTTTGAGCGCAAATTACCGGACCCATACCGGGATTTGTGGTTACAATTGGGAGACACAAATTTAGGTACTAATACTAAAAAGGGGAAAATTACAGGGAAAGTTGAAGAGAAGGGGAAAGTTGAAGGGAACAAGGACAAAGACATGGATTTGTGGGGAGATGAAGACGACGAAGTGCAACAGGAGAAGGAAGCGGTGACGTTCTTGTCTATGGACAGGAAGTTTGCGTCCCATAAAGAGTTTGAAGCAGCGAAGCTGGCCAGGACGCAGGAGAGGAATAAAAAGCAGCGTTCAAGAGAGAACAGAGAGAGAGCTAATTCTTGTCTATGGACAGGAAGTTTGCGTCCCATAAAGAGTTTGAAGCAGCCAAGCTGGCCAGGACGCAGGAGAGGAATAAAAAGCAGCGTTCAAGAGAGAACAGAGAGAGAGCTAATCTACCGAAGCAAGTGATGATGAGCGCTCCATGTCGAGAGCTTATTGAAGGTATTTTAAGGAAATTAGGAGGTTTACAAAAGAGTACCAACGAATCGCAGGTACAGGATGAAGGAGAGGATGCAGAGCAGAGACAGCTTGAGGAATCGCACTTTCGAACGCAAGCTACACAGAGACCTACCAACGGATCGCAGGTACAGGATGATGGAGAGGATGCAGAGCAGAGACAGCTTGAGGAATCGCACTTTCGAACGCAAGCTACACAGAGACTTAAAGCTATTGGGTTTACACAGAGTCAGATCCAAGGAGCGTTGGAGAACTGTCCTCGTGACTCGAGTTTAATGGGGGACGAAGCAGACGATGTACACATGACTGCAGTCTTTGACTGGCTGTGTTTGAACATCGCTGAAGGAGATTTACCCAAGAAGTTTAACCCGGAAGGAACGCAGCTTGATGTCGTGCTCAGCTCTTCGTCATCGGAGCCAGCGCGTACAGTTGTGCTGGTTCAGCGACTAATGAAGTTCGGGTACGACCGCCGTGACGCTGTAGCGGTGGCAAATGAGTATCTGCAGCAACATCCAGCGTTAAGTGACGAGGAACTGAAGACTCCGTCTATGGCGACACTTTTTGCATTACTGCAAAAGCTTTTCCCGTATGTCAAGAAACATTTTAGTTTGGAAGCGATTGACGGCATGATAAACGCTCCTGAGGACGAAGAGGAGCTGCGAAATCAACGCCAGGATGAGATTTTCGCGCTCGAAGCAATTTATGACGACAAGGTGACAATAACGACGCTGGAGGACGATTCACTAGCTCAGCTACTCGAGTTTCAAGTGACAGATGCAGTTCATTTCTTCGTGTACCTGCCTAGCACCTCCAGGTATCCATTTGAGCTACCTCTTCTAGCTCTGTCTTCAACCGATACCAAACACCAGCCTCATCTATTGGCTGCATGTGGAGAGGCACTAAAAAGCTGTGTGCATTCTATGGGTGAGCCAATGCTGTACGACATTTTTGTAGCTATCGACACGTATCTGCAAGACAAGATGAAGCTGTCCAAGACTCCAACCAGGATTCAGCTTTTAAAGCCTGTTGTAGTGAAAGAGGCTGTAGCTGAGGTTTCTCAAACTGCCAGCAAATCCAAGGTACAGAAGAAGAGAAATAGTCGTGGTGCTGATCAGAACAAGGGTGGGAATCGTCACCAGTCGAAGCGCGTGGATGCTGAAGCTTTACGTCGCACGAGTGAGAAGCTTCTGCAATTACGGAAGGCGAAAGATGGGAACCGCAATTTCCAGCAGATGCTCACAGCTCGAGCAAAGCTCCCTGCAGGGAAGGAAGACGCGCACGTTATTCAGTGCGTACAGAACAACCAAGTGGTGCTTATTTGTGGTGCTACTGGTTGCGGTAAAACAACGCAGATCCCACAGTTCATTCTGGATGAATACATTAACCGTGGTGGTGGTGGAGAGTGCAACATCATTTGTACTCAACCACGCCGAATTGCTGCTATTGGAGTTGCAACGCGTGTTGCTCAGGAGCGGTGTGAAGACATCGCGGATATCGTTGGGTACCAGATTCGAATGGATGCAAAGAAGTCGTCGAACACGCGTTTGCTGTTCTGTACAACTGGCGTTTTACTTCGACGTCTTCTCAATGATCGGCAGCTTTCGGGTGTTTCGCACGTGATTGTCGATGAAGTCCACGAGCGCAACGTGGACACAGATTTCCTCTTGTCGATTCTCCGTGATTTGTTGCCTCAACGTCCGGACCTGCGGGTTATTCTCATGAGTGCTACCATGAACTCGGAGCTGTTTGTCAAGTACTTCTCTTCGATTACGCACACCCCGTGTCCCGTCTTGGATATTCCAGGCTTCACTTACCCTGTAGAGTGCAACTTTCTCGAGGAAGTTCTGGGCCAGACGCACTACGAAGTGCCGCCGTATTTGCTGAAAGACAAGAAGTACAAGAAGAAGACAAATGATGGCAAAGAAGAAGAAGAAAAGCCGAAATCGCTGTCCCAAATGACGCCTGAAGAAATTGCTGCACGTGTTGATGACTCGAAGATTGATTACGATCTCATCTTGCATCTGGTGCGCTTCCTTGTCCTGGAAAAGGGAGGTACCGCGGGTGGTGCACATGGAGCAATTCTTGTCTTCCTGCCGGGTACAGCCGAGATCAAACGCTTGGTAGAGATGTTGACTCATGGCAACGGTAATCTTTCGTCGAAAGTGTGGGCTTTACCTCTTCACGGCTCTCTGTCTGGAGGAGACCAGGCGATGGTGTTTAAATCTGCTCCTCCAGGCAAGACGAAAGTCATCGTCAGTACCAACATCGCCGAGACTTCGATCACTATCAACGATATCACTGCTGTCATTGATTCCGGCAAGGTGAAGGAGATGGTGTATGATAATCGTGCCAGGCGTTCGCAGCTTCTGGATTGTTGGGCTGCTCGTGCTGCATGTGACCAGCGTAAGGGTCGTGCAGGTCGAGTACAGGCCGGTACTTGTTACCGGTTATTCTCTCGCAAGCGGTTTGCTGCCATGGATGCTCAGTTGTCTGCTGAAATTCACCGTGTCTCCCTCGAACAGCTCTGTTTGCAGATCAAGAAACTCGAGCTGGGATCAATTAAGGGGTTTCTTTCCAAGGCAATTGAACCACCAAGAGAGGATGCGATTGACGCAGCAATTCAAGAACTGGTGGATATCGCAGCGTTCCGAACCGTAGCCGAGTCGCCAAAGAACAAGCTTCACAATAGCAGCATCCATGATGAAGCGGTTGTGCTGACGCCACTTGGTAACCACTTGGCCATGCTCCCATTGGACGCACGTATCGGCAAGTTCCTTGTGTATGGCTCGATTTTGCGCTGTATAGAGCCAGTTGCTATCATTGCGGCTTGCATTTCAAGTCGAAACCCGTTTTTAATGAGTATGTCGGACCCGGAAATGCGAGCTAAGCAAGATGCACTGAAGAAGGAGTTGGGTGGTAGTTGGAAGAGTGATCATTTGCTATTGTGGAAGTTGATGGAGCGCTATGCTCCTCTACGTGGTCAGAAGATGAGGCGTGGGTTTTGCAAAGATATTGGGCTTTCGTACGACACGATGGAGTCAATTTTGGACCTGAAGCAGCAGTACTTGCAGCAATTAGATAACATTGGATTCTACGAGTCGTCAAGCATCGACAATCTCAATGAGAACTCGGATGCTCCACGTATTATCAAGGCTGCTTTGTGTGCAGGTCTCTACGCTAACGTAGCGCAAGTGGTGTATCCAGAGCAAAAGTACTTCCAGGGAGCACATGGTGTGATTGAGGAAGACCACAACGCCAAGCAGATTCGGTACTTTGTGCGCTCTGCATCAGAGCTAAGTCACCGTGAGCGAGTGTTCCTGCATCCGTCATCCTGTAACTTCACGCAGCCGAATTACGATTCGCCCTGGTTGTTGTACACGGAATTAGTGCAGACTTCCAAGATTTTTGTACGCGAGAGCACAATGGTGAACCCGTACGCGCTACTTCTCTTTGGAGGACATCTCGAGGTTATTCACGAGAAGAATTTACTCACACTAGACGGCTTCATTCGCTTCAACGCCGTCGCTCGTATTGGTGTTTTGATCAAATCGATTCGACAGCATCTCGACAGGCTTTTAGTTGCGAAAATTGCGGATCCTCGTGTGGACATCGCTCAGAGTGAGTTAGTGACAGCCATTAGCCACTTGCTAAAGAGTGAAGGGATGTACGTTGACACCAAATAATTCCTTAAGAATTAGACGGCAAAATACTATTTTTCTCGTTACTTGTAATGATATTTTCAAAATGAGAATTAACGACCTGCGCAGCCTAATTCGCTACATTTTAGCCCCACAAACTCTTGGGAAATTGAGGCATCACTTGGTCCAAAGCACTGGAACGAAGACCACGGGGCATATACACACGCGCAATCGGTAGCATGTTTGGCTCTTGAACCTCAAGAACTCGCTGGATCCAGGGCTCATGGTTGAGAAGACACAACTTACACCCGACTGTTACCGATTCCGGCATTGAACATACCAGACAGGATGTTGCTAGTCGACTATCGGATTTGTGGGGCATAACATAGTCGAGTACAGCTTCCTTGAATCTTTGTACAGTCACAACTGTTGGCAAACCAAGAGGGTCAGCTGGTAATGGGTCGCTTTTAGGGTCGTTAGCATGGGCTTGAGCTGTTTCAATCGCACGAATAAATCCTTCCACTTGTTGCCACTCGAAAATCACTGGCATGTGCGCTAGTTGCAGAATCTCTTCATACATATCTTCTTCTCCATTCGATAGCAAAACATCTTCCAGTTGAGCGTCGGCGTTCATCTTCTCTCCAAATTTTTAAAGTAAGAGAAAATAAAGAGGGTGGCAAGATGTCTGGGACTGCACGATGTTTGAGACATCTTTCAATTTATTTTCTTACCTTTCTTGATCAGGCCTCGTTAATTGCGGGAATTCCATCCCAATTCCCCTTACCTTTTTTAGACTCGTAAATTACATTCCCGGTTTTCAAAGTGCTAGATTGTGTAGTCTCATGCGACGGTAGATTTCATATTGATCGAATGCGGAACTGATCTGGTCTATGATCAGTTTTTTTCACTTAAGATTTGTATGCGTCGGGAGTGAGCGGGTGCGAGGAGCGTAGCCGTAGGCAGGGCCTCCGAAATTAGCATTGTCAATAACATTATTTCAGAAAATAAAAATAAGTTATTTATTTTCGGCAACCAAGGTGTTCAACTTGATAATTGATTTTATGGACCAATCCGAAAGCATAATTTATGAGCTAACGATTCTACAGTTATTTTTATCCATTTAATCTTTTGGGAGTACCAGTGGATTCATTCCACCTGCGTTTTTGTATGCCTTACAAAAGCTAAGTGACACTGAAAAGGGACTTGCTGTTGATCGTTTAAGATCAGTATTTGAATTACCCTCCCCGGGACACAACGCGATGGACAGGACCTCGAGCCGATATTATTCACAGCCCCGACTTTGAGTCCGCCTGTGTTCGCGTTCTTCGCGGAAATACGAACCGGCTGACATGGGCAGAGAAAGCCGCGCTGGAGCCATTCATGTCTGTCCCGCCGGATGAGGACACCGGTGCGGAGGACGACGATGAGTTCGAGTCGTTCGTGGAGCGCTTGCGAAAGCGCCGTCGACTTGCACAAGAAAGTGTGGAGTACGAGCAGCTGTAGAGCCAACTTCAAATGTCGTGAGCGCTTCTTTAGCGTTGCCCGTGTGACGTTCGGGCATCAGCGACATGGACTTTTACCATTA
>JAIKVB010001635.1:0-11672 GCA_024679045.1 Phytophthora brassicae
CGTCTAGACTAATCTTCAGCAGCTGCAACAAAATTGATTGCCGGGTTCGGTCGTCTAAGCTCTTCTTGCCCATGATTTGGGTGTCGTGGTCCCTGTCTTGTAGGCGTAGCGGGTCGAAACGAAAGTGAGCAGCTGGGACGAAAAGTTTGATGGAGTGCCACGTGTGAACCACTGAAGTCCTCGAGCAAATTAAGGTACGGTTCGAACGCTGTTGTTCAGCTCTTTTGATTGGTCTATCATTCGCTCAAATCCGACTCATATTGGATGCGGTATCGTAAATTTTGTCCAAATGTCCCTAATTTTATTGAACGGAGGAAGTACCTGTGAATAAAGTTTTACCAGTGTCATACGGGCCTTTCAAGCTCCAACTACTAATGCGTCTGATGTCCACCGCACGGAATACTTTTCTCATCGCTGGCGCAGCAACAACTTGTCGTCTCACCTGTACACGAGCAGCCATCATTCTGCTGCAGTACGCGATCTACGACGAGTTTTTTCATGTTCTCATGGGAATGAAACATCTTGAGGAATAAATGGTCCTGATTCTTCTGGGGTACTTTGTGCGGATACATGTGAAGTTTGTTCATCGTGTACCGTTTCATGATCACGTACTTCTTGCAATCACTGTCTTCGTGGACAGAGAGCACCACACCACTTGACATATCTCTTCGGATGCGTCTCAATTCGTCGTACGGGTGCAGCTCGTCTTGGTCGACGTAGTCGGAAGCTAATACTGCTGTCTTGTCTCCGAAACGACAGTAAAATACTCCATTGGACTCCATATCCGGCATCTTGTGTAGTTTGTTGTCTGTCTGATTTGGCCTCAAGATAATACGCTGATGCATGTAGTTGCACTTCAGCGTACCAATTGACTACCAGGAGTCGCCATATAATATGAAAATCAATACGTTAGAGGATGATCCATGTCACGACGCTACTTCTATTTACCCTCACAAAAGCAGAAGCGTACCTCACGTAGTGGAATGACTCCTATCGCATGATTCAGTGCCTCATCCTTTTCAGCAAGCTGGTTGTAGACTCCACGAGCAACTTGGTACATGCTCACTCCGTCATATCTGGAAATAGTGAAGTTGACGCAGTAATGCTTGCCAAACTTGTCGAACATTTCCGACGTCTCGTGAGGCTTGTTGCAGTTCATTCCGCGTGTTTTCTGCTCAATAAATTTGTATGTCGTGTCAAGTTTCTCTTTACGGAGGGATAGAATCGTCTTTCTCCGCTCGTCCAAATCCTTCCCAAGACGGATAAACGACTCGAGAGGTGTCATCAACGACATTCGCTGGTCATAATTCACACAAATAGTTAACCACTGAGAAGAAAAAACACTGAAAAAATAAGAGAATTCTTACCACATCATTTACCGGCGCAAATGCCAACATGGCCTTGAAATTGTCTGCGTACATTTTCTGCTGCGTAGAAAGTCCGTTGAGGATCTGGTTGTCCTCCTGACTCTTCAGTAGCAACTGCAACTCTCTTCTTCTCTTGACACTTTTACGCTGTGGACGTTTTGCGCTTCGGAACTGTAGAAACTCCTTCTGGGCTTTTAAAAACTTCTGTTCTCTTCTCAAAATCTCCACCTCTTCCTCCTCCCACGTCTCTGAGCCAAGCAATTCCTCTTCACCGTCATCTGTAGAGTTACAAGGGTGTTCTACATTGTCAGAAAGTGATGAATTCGAGTGTGAAAGTGTCATCATTTCCCCCACTTTCACCTCCTGTAGCATGGGACCGTCTAATTCCAGTTCTTCGACGTCTGTGACGTCTTCCAGCGCATTGAGCCACGATTTTGGCGGAAACATCATCTCCAGGTCTGGAAGGCTGATCGCGTCATCATGTCGCTCCATTTCGTGCAATAATTGCTCGTCCTGCAGCAAAAATACCGAGAATTCGTCGTTTTTGGGCGAATCCAACGGCGACGTACACGGGCTCATGGGCCAATCGGCGACGAGATTGCTTTCTAATGGTGACGTGTAGATGTCGGTGCTGTCGCTGGCGTCCTCGTCCAGCATCTGCAGCAGGTCGTAGTCGCGCACCAAGTCGTCCGGTAGCTCCAAGCCCATAGTTACTCGAGTGTTTAAATTGATGTGTTGCACACAAGTAGAACATTTAGAAACAGTTGTTGACGTACGTTAGTACATAGAACAAAAAGAAACGTTAAGTTTACCTTCTTTTTTTTTGGTAGTAGAACACTAATAAATGTTCGTAAACTTTACAAGCAGACGTTTAGAAACGTTAAAACTATGAATAAGTTTCGTGAAATAGCAACAGAAGAACAAAAGACAAGCTTCACGAACGGATTTATTCAATCTGCCAGCGCTCCGAGCGCTTGGCTAGTACGTGAAAGAACTACCGTTTGGCCACCGTGGGCACGAAGCGTTTTCACAGCTGCTACCACATATAATTAACGGTAGTATCTCGCTCCACCTTTGGTCGCTTTGGAGTTTGAAAGTCACTCCAACAACCTATAGGTCAGCAACGCCCACCCTAACAGAAGAAAATATGAAAAGCACGAAGTTGGCTGACGAGACTCGGGAAGGCCAGGGAGCTAGCCACAAACTTCAGATGCCTGCTAGCTTGCGTCCAAGCCAGTCGGTGAGGCTGACTACAGACACCAGCTCAGTCATCACCTGCACATGGACAGTCTGTCTCGTTACGCTGTAGGTGATCCACGATAAGTGTCTTCATGGTGTCATGGCACTTGGGCATACTAGCGAAGAAACGATCCTGCTGCTCTTGTGAAACCTTGTGCGGGTACATGTGAAACTTGGCCATAAGGTAGCGCTTCATCACCACAAACTTCTTGCCGTCAGCGTCCGTATGGCCAGAGAGCACTACACCGCTACAAACATCCTTCCGGATGCGGTTTGTCGAGTCATACGGGTGTAGGTCGTCCTGGTCAATGTAATCGGTTGCTAGTACTGCAGAATTATCGCCGAAGCGGCTGTAGAAGATGGCGTTCGACTCCATGTCTGGCATTTTCGACGCATCATTGCCTTCCCAGTCCATACTTGAAATAATGCGCTGGTGCATGAAGTTGCATTTAATCGTGTCAAATGATTCGCGAATTGTTGTGCTTCCCATCGCGTTGTTAAGAGCTTCGTCTTTTCCTGCAATTTGTTCGTAAATCGCTCGACCGACCTGGAAAACGCTCACTCCATCGTATGTGGAGATGGCGAAGTTCACACAGTAGTGCTTGCCGAACTTTTCAAACATGTCGGAAAACTGGTAAGGTTGGTTAACATCCAATCCCGCAGCCTTTTGTTCAATGAACTTGTACGTCATATCCAGCTTCTCCTCACGCAGCGAAAGAATCGTTTTCCTTCGCTCATTGAAGTCCTTGCCTAGACGGATGTACGACTCCATGGGTGTCATCAGCGCCATACGCACGTCATTCACTGGAGCGAACGCGAGCATGGCCTTAAAGTTGTCCTGATAAACCTTCTGCTGGGTGAAAAGTTCGTTCAGTAGCTGATTGTTCTCCTGACTCTTTACTAGAAGCTTTGGCTGCTCCGCATCGCGAGGACGACGCTGCTTAACGCTCTGCCGCTGAGGGCGGCTTGATTTAGCTCGAGATTTCAAATAGTCCATCTGCGCATCCAAGTATTTGGCCTCCTTCTCGAGCAGATCCATCTCGTCCTACACACACAAACCGACTCAAATTAGCCTCTATACCAAAAACCTTCTTATAATTCTATCACGCACATCCACAGCTTCCTCCTCCATCTCTTCGTCCTCCTCCACAATCTCCTCCTGCATAGAAGACAAAGGTGACGCCAATACACTCCCGTCCGTGTGTTCCAAGGACGACACGTCCGAAGCCTCAGACGTCATCGATAGCGACGAATTCGTGTGTAAAAGTCTGGAAGGCGACATGGGAGGCAGTACATAACTCATCAAGGTTTCATGAAACTTCCTGGCCTCTTCCTCCTCATCCCTCTTGTTCTCTTCAGGCAGCGAAGGGCCCTCGATGTCAACGTCAAACTCGTCCATATCAGTTCTGCAGGGAGACCCGTCTATGGTACTAGCACAAGTGCTGGGCGCGCTCGGGCACGGGGACGCCAGCATGTCCAGGTCCGTGAAAGCGTCCAAGTCGATGGCACCATCACTCTGCTCGAGTGACGTCTGGTTTTTCTGATTCTCTAGTTTTACCACTTTCTCCATGTCGCGCAGAAACTGCTCGCCGTCCAATAAGAAAGCGGCAAACTCGTCGGGAGTGTTGGTCTCCGTTTCTTCCGGGGATTTAGTGGCTGAGCTGCAGCCCGCGCCGCCCGAAGCACAAGCCGAGGATGCGCAGCCCGCGGGTTCCGAAGCGGAAGTAGACGTGGCGATGCTCACACCCACCGAGCAGTTGGCCAGTAGCTCCTCGACGTTCGACGCGGATGGAGACGTCGATGGGCCGTCCAGATAGCTGCTGGAGACGCCGTCGTCGCCGTCTACGAGCTGTAACATGTCGTATTCGAGCACCAGGTCTTCTGGAAGACCCGCAGTCATGATTGAACGTGGAATGGGGGGCGGTTTAGACGCACTTCGAGCGCTTCTTGGCGTTTCTTGACGCAGCTCTGGAGCAGAGACCGGGAGTGTTTGTGAGACTTTTCTCGAATAGTCCGGGAGACCGTCTTTTGTGTGGTGCACATCTGCCAATCATCAAATCAGGCTGCTTGCACCGAATGGAAACTTGTTTTGTACTGCAAATATATGAAAGCTTGTATGACCTATCCTGGGATGTGTATCCCTGGGGCAACGCCCGTTGCGCTCGCGATAATTTTTTTAATTAGGGTCTCACATATTGCGCTCACGCTGTCGGCTCAGGTGGGTGACCCTCTGTCAGTTCCTCGCCGTGACGCTGCGGGACGCGCGGTCTTTTGCTTGCTTTGCTCGCTCAAGCTCCACTTTTACCACTCGGTGCAAGCAGACATATCTCGCTTAAGTTGCGGGAACGAAATGTATGGCAGTGTTCGCACTGTATCGCCAGAGTAATCTTTTGGATTATTTTGCCAATTTAGGGTACATTCATTTTAAGATGATGCTAGCGCACTGGTTCCAAATTATTTAAGTTGACGACGGTTGAGGTATTTCAAAGCGAGCTCGTTCCTGCCATCAACATGACAGGTGAAGAGGACAAGACATTAATTGCTCATCAACTCGCGTGTCGAACGGAGAGATTATTTATTTACCAGCAACTACAGATATCATAGTTGATAAACGTCTGCTGACAGTGCTCAATGCCAAGTAACTGCGTAACGCTGCAACAGCGTCGAACTCCACCTCCAATCTCTTCTTTAAGTTGTTAGTGTATGGTTCTGTTGCGCTTCAGAAATAGATGGAGCCCGAGGACGGAAAAAAGAAAGTATTATTAGTGCTGTGTACGGAAACTCAGGCCAAGCCCGTGCCAGCAGACCTGTCTTCACGAAATCAGGACAACGCAGCAAACAAGTGGGTCTTCATCGAGCTTTTCTATCGAGCTGTCTTCTAGCGTTAATATGGCCAGCGTTGAAGATGCTCCCATCCACCAGTACTGGTCCTGGTCCATGATCCTTCTCTCGTACTTGATCTCCACCACTGGGAGCTATTGCAGTGAGTTAAAAATGAGTGTGCTGTTTGTATAGACACATTAGATTCTCACTAAACTGTATGCTATCAACGCTGTAGCAATTCAATTGATGGAGAACTGGCGTCGAGTTGAAAAAGTTGGCCAAAAACGAGCGATGCTCGTACTCTCAGCTTTCGCATTAGGAGGCTGCGGCATTTGGTGCACACACTTCACGGGCATGACTGCACTCGAATTGAAGATGGAGGACGATTCCACTCTTGAGATGGATTTTGAACTTGGTTTTACAATCCTATCGTTTATTTTTGCGGTACTGGGAGTGCTCATTGGATTGAAAATTGCCTCAACCGACCCATATTTCCTCGAGATGGAAGCCGCTAGACGCAAAGAGATGCTGGTAAGGAAATTCTTTCGATTTTTGTCATTCTCATCGCACGTCATTTAAAAGTACTCTCGATTTTAGGCGGCGAATCTGAAGAACATGAAGATGTCTACAGTGGTAAACAAAAGCGCCGTCACCCGCCGGATAAAAGTAAGTATGGCCAGATCTAGTGATGGCGTGTGAGATATTGACAATTAAATGTTTTGTATATGATAGATCATTGCCCTCTTCTCACGATTATGGCTCATTATGCTGGGAGGGGCTTTCGCAGCGCTAGGTGTCCTCGGTATGCACTACCTGGGCATGCTTGCCCAGCGCACGAATGCTACCATGGAGCTCAATGTAGGAATTGTGACGCTGTCCGTCTTTATTGCATTTTTCACTGCCAATGCTGCGTTTTGGATTCTCTTTCGAGCTGTGAGTGAACAAATTTCAATTAAATCTACTCGGCTATCAAACTAACTTTTTTCTGCAGTTGACTTTTATGCCCGATAGCGAGCTGCTTCGGCTAGGAAGTGCCTTGATAATGGGCGTTGCGGTTTGCGCAACACACTACTGTGGTCTAGGAGCAGCATCGTACAGCCCAAGTGCCGAGAACTTTGCCGAGTCAACACGCTTCATTATTAATCGATCCGAGGCTGCTATTGTAGCATCGCATGGGGCATTGTTGACCTGTTACTGGCTGGCCAGCTTTAGTGTGGTACGCAGTGTTCGCATCACAGAGATGTCAGTAACTGCGAGCGCAATGCGGGAAGGAATTTCGCGCCGATCACAACATTCAAAAAGTCGCAATCAGAAAATCCACGTGGCCACTTAAACGTTGCCTTCGTTATTTAGTGCATTTTGCTCATACAAAATGTTCCCTATTTTGATAATGTTGTTGAGTGGTAAACAACATTAAGTGTGAACTCAAAAATAGCTCTTGTCTTCCCTCACCTTCGACCTTAAAATGGGTTGTAAACTATTGCCCAGTCGTCAATATTCTCCGGTTCGAAGACCAGCAGAATAATGGAAAACTCTGAAGAGATTTCGCAGAGCTGGCGGGTGTCCAAGATTTTCCTCTCCTATCTCATTGCAATCACTGGGAGCTTTTGCAGTAAGTGAACTGATCTGTATTTGCGGTCTGGGCTTCGCTAACTTATTGAATATTCTATGGCAGCGATCCAGCTAATGGAAAAGTGGCGCAGTGCAATTGAACCCAGAGACAAATTCATACTCATGCTTCTTTCATCAGTTGCGTTGGGTGGCTGTGGTATCTGGTGCATGCACTTCACCGGCATGAACGCTCTTGAGCTGACACGAGAAGATGGATCTGTACTGACCGTGAACTTCGAAGCTGGGTTGACCATCCTGTCCTTTATTTGCGCTGTTGGAGGAGTGTTCATCGGTCTCTGGATTGCATCGGCTGACCCGTTCTTCCTCGAACTTGAGCAGGAGAAGCGTAAAAACATCCTGGTACGAGTCACTAGCTAACTGACAAGTATTACGAACCCCATACTCAATTTATTGTGTGTCATAGGTGAAAGACCTCGCATCGTCAGCCATGTCGGACGTCGTGAACAAGCAGAAAGTTGCAAAACGCATCAAAATCATTGCACTCTTCTCGCGTCTTCCAAGGATTGCAGGTGGAGGGTTATTTGCTGCTCTAGGTGTCCTTGTGATGCATTATCTCGGCATGATGGCTCAACGATCTGATGTGGAGATGACGCTGTCCGCTGGCGTTGTTGTGGTTTCGGTGCTTATCGCATTCTTTACAGCCACTGCTGCGTTTTGGATTCTTTTCCGAGCGGTATGAAATTTTCATGTTGTCAAATGCTGCATTGTATTTAATTATTTATTAACTTGTTCGGTATATTTTATTGTAGCTTACCTTTTTCCAAGATAGCGAATTGCTTCGCATTGGAAGCGCTCTCATTATGGGAATCGCTGTTTGCGGAACCCACTACTCTGGTATGGGTGCGGCCAGTTACGTTTACACTGAGAACATAAGTGAAGGTGGACTCGTGATGAAAGGATCTCAGGCTGCTATTCTCGCATCTCACGGCTCATTGCTGTTCTGTTACTGGGTCATGACATGGAGTGTGGCTTCCAGCGTGCGCAACATCGCTTCAATGACGTCCAATCTAAGTAAAGTCAGTAAACGCGAACCGGCAAGTGGAGCACGCAAGATTGTGGTGGGTCAGACAAAGGTGATTGGAAAAAGTGTTCACGCGAGCGAAAATGGTGTCGAGGTGAGCACATTCGGAGGTTCTGGGGCTCCTGGTGGCCTTCAGGGCTCGACGGTCCGCCACGAATCGGCTGCCGATGGCGACTCGAAGTCCTCCGTAAGCGAGTTCGATGAAGTGTAAGTTGGTCCTAAAAACATACTTTTTTCCTTTACGCCCTGCGAATTTATCATTAGCAGCACTTATATCTTGACTGTCCTTGTCCCCTCCTTGACAAGGCACAAGGAGTCCTTGTGCACTGCGCATGACATTGTAGCTGTGTCGAAAACATCTACCATGCCACCGTCGATGAACGGAGGAGCTGCATAAGGTTTTCCTTTCTTCACAGTTGCCTGGCTGTAGCAATGGCAGTGGCAAATACCAGAAAAGCTATCCGACGCGTAACATGCGAATTGTCAAGCTGTACTTAATAATCCTTGTGACCCCTGACACATTCGAGGGATACATGTAGCACTTCTAGACACTCGACTCCTAGTGCTCGATACATTACATGTTTTTTTGCAGCTTGTTCGTCCTAATTTAAAACACCTTCATATGCGGTTAGGGCTTCCAGGCCAGTTACGATTTGTGCTCGGTTTAGAGAACGTGAACTGGGCTTGTCCAAGTATGTTCCGAAAGTGGTGGCCTCCATTCCCCCATCACTTCCAAAAATGACAGAACAAACTCGCAATGGCATCGCTAACGCGGCGTCCTACCAATACACAGGGAGTAACGCAATGCACCGGTCACCGACACAATACTGGGTGAAATACGTGTGCAGACTCGAGCACTGTCACGGGTGAGGTACCGGCGGCAGAGTTCTCGCCGCTATTTGGACCCTCAATATAATCGCTGGCCTTGGGGAGGTATATTTGCCCTTCTTTACTCTTCATATCCTGGCACAAAATACTAGCTGAAACACCTCGTTGGTGTTCTGGGAAACGGAACAGAAGCGCAAAAGCAGTACATTCACTTGACAAGTTTCAGCCAATCATATCATTTCATTATTTCAGCACAGAACAAATTATACCACCTCAGCCTGAGGCTCAGGCCATTGTTCAAGTGGTAGCGACTCCCTGAGTCCCCGAGCATAGTTGGCACAACGCAAAGTCTGCTGCAGAAATGGAGTGTCAACGCGTATCGGATGCCACGAACTCGACCATATCTGTTGGTCAAGAAATAAACCTCAGAACTGAAGTTGCAGTGGATCCATATATCGTAACCGTAATCAGCGTGTGTTTTTATGAGCTTGACTGACCTTTAACATGCAACACATCTTATAAAACCAGTTGTGTATACCGAGGTTCACACGGTACTTGTACATTGCAGGTGGCAAGCACACGCTCAACCACCTGTTTTAAAGACGGTAGCGCAGCTTTCGGAGATTTTTAAATCTTTTAAAAACCTTAATCATTTCCAATTGTCCGTCCAAGAGCTTAAGCGCTTCAACCTCTCCTTACTACTTTCTCTTCCTCCACGATTCAATCACTATGACTGCTATGGACCTCATCAACCTCTCCTTACTACTTTCTCTTCCTCCACGATTCAATCACTATGACTGCTATGGACCTCATCATGTCTGGCGATTGCGGAGGCACCAACACGCGTCTGTCACTCTGGAACATTCCTAAGGAGGCCAAGCACATTAAGGGCGACATTGCTCCCGGTCAGGTGCTCTACTCCAAGAAGTACCTCAACGAAGAGTACGCCAGCTTCGCTGAGGTGTGTCACCTTTTCCTTACCGACGCCAAACTCGTGAATACCATTCCCAAGGCTTGTGTATTGGCGTGTGCCGGTCCGATTTTGAAGAACACGGTAGACTTCACGAACGTTGAGTTTGGCTGGAAAATCGACGGTCCCTCTTTGGAGAAGGAGCTGGGTATCAGCAAAGTGCGTCTGATCAACGACTTCGCCGCCATGGGCTACGGCCTCTTAACTCTCCGTCCCCACGAGTACATTGTTCTCAATGACGCTCCGAAGGACGAGACTGCTCCGATGGCTACAATTGGTGCTGGCACTGGGTTGGGTGAGTGCTTTCTGACCCCTGGTAATGACGGTCAGTACTCGTGTTTCGCCTGTGAGGGAGGTCACACCGACTTCGCCCCCGCTGACGAGATTGAGATTGAGCTGTACAACGAGATTAAGTCCAAGCTTGGCTGCAACAAGCGGTTCTCTGTGGAGCGTATTGTGAGTGGCCCCGGTCTGGCTACGATCTACGAGTTCCTTGCCAAGAAGTTCCCTGAGAAGGTGGACACGAAGGTACACGAAGAGTTTCTGAAGGCAAACACCCAGCAGGGTAAGGTGATTGGCGAGAATGCCAAGACGAACGAGCTGTGTAACCAGACGCTCGAGATCTTCGTGGGTGCGTACGGCCGTGAAGCTGGTAATGCGATGCTAAAGTACCTTCCTCGTGGTGGATTTTACATCACTGGTGGACTAGCTCCCAAGAATCTGGACTACTTCACGAAGAAAAACATTTTCCTGAACGCTCTGTTCGACAAGGGCCGTGTGAGTCCTGCTCTTCGCGCTTGTCCGATTTACTTGGTACTAAACGAGGACTTGGGTGAACGTGGCGCTCACTTTTACGCTTACCAGCTACTGAAGGAAATGGAGTAAACAGTGACGACAGTATCAGTTTCATACACGCACACCAGTGATTGAAAAAAATGTATTGGTTTGTATTGCAGAAAAAAATTTGTGTGGCAATGCTGTATTGGCACGGAAATCCCGTCGCACACACTCAGTGTGTGCGACGCACACACTCAGTGTGTCGAGTTGGGCGAGCGTTCGTTTGCACCTGAAATAATAAATCTAAAATATGTCGTAGTTTACCATGTTTGCGTGAATGAATGACCTGACTCACGACCGTGATGCATTAACTCTTTCAGAGTACTGGCCGGCTGCGCGCTCGTGCGTCCTGCAACGTTATGGAGCGCAGCTTTTTTGTGCACAACGTCGCCTGCGACATTAAGCGATGATTGCTTTAAAAAACGGATGAAATGGTATCTTGGAACACGGCCTAAAAAATGCCTGTGTGCGGAGCGCGCGGGCTTAAACCCAGGACCAACCATGGTAACAATTACACCAAGGTAGGGCTGTTTTTCTTTCGCAGGGTTTGCATAGGGTGAGACAGGGAATGATGCTGACTCCTCCAATTTTTTAATATTTTCTCCTATTTTGATGTAATTACATGTACCGTATTGTGAAAGTCACATGTTATGTCCTATTTTTTTGTAAATCGATTTAAGCTGATTTAGGCTATATATAAACGGGGTCGCCCCTTTTTAATATATATAAACGGGGTCGCCCCATTTTTTAAAATGGGGCGAACTTCTGTTTATATATATTAAAATATATATAAACAGAAGTTCAGTCCGATTTGAAGTAAACCCACCCCTGGATATATAGCGTACGTTGCCGTACGATGTAGCGCTAAATCTTGTCGAATCCCCATCTGACAGTGAGAAAATATAACTTTCACACGTACGGAGCTTATCAACACACAATTTTCGGCACATAAAGC
>JAIKVB010001636.1:0-11667 GCA_024679045.1 Phytophthora brassicae
TGGGTTACTTGAGGTTAATTGGGTGTTCGCAAAACTACCCAATCATGTCGGATGTTGCGGATGTAGAACCCATTTTTGGGGATCCTACCATAGAAACGCAGTCGTCGGAAAGGCAAACAGGGCAACTTGGCGACAGAAAAGCGCATGGCACAAAAAGAAACGCATCCATAACATGAGGTGGTGTCTGTTTCGATCTATTTTCGCGTCAAGATCTGCGTTCCACTCACTGCTTGCAAGTGTGGTAGATTACGTTAAGTCTAAGTTAACATACAAATTCCAGCATGCAAGATGTACCACTAAAGATGGGTACATCTCAAGCGTAACCTTATCAAGTTTAACAGGGTTCTCAATCTTCAGCCGTCCTTTCTCTGTGCTTACTCGCACTAAGCGTCCAAACTGCAACAGGTCCTATATTTTGGTTGTTTTATAAAAAAACCTCTCTGTTTTTATTTTAGTCTAAGATTTCCTACGTCCTCAGTCTATGGCGCCACCTTCGCGTACGTCTTCGGTCGCTCGCAGTCTTGCGCAAGCTGCCGCTTCTTTACGCGCGCAAGAATGGCGTGTAGAAGACACTGACGCGCGAGACATGGAGCGAGACGACCGCGAAGCTTTTTACGCGGAATTGCGCGCACGGCACCGCGAATTGACGCAGCGCCAGCGACTTGCAAGGGAATTGTATGGTCCACCGCAATGGGAGGACGTTCTTCCTACAGATGGGTACACTAGAAGACAGGAGCAAAGTAAGAGACAACGAGTGGTATTGAAACCGCCACAGCTCAGTCGGTATCAACAGCAGGAAGTCACACAGTACAGAACGTACAGAGAAGACAGAGACGCAATGGAACATCCTGCTGTAGTCACTCCTGTTCTGGTACCTGTTACACGTTATGAGAGGATGGAAAGTGAAGTGACAGCGCCTAGAAGTGTACAAGATGTTGATACTGAAGCTGCAGTAGTGGAAGACGACGACAAGAAGAAGAAACGAGTGCGATATCTGCGTGATACGGACCGTCGTAACATCATTAAACGGATTGAAAAGGGAGAGAAACAGGCGTCTTTAGCGCGTGAATTCGGCGTGACTCGAGCTGCAATTTGTCACATTAAGAAGAATCGCTTTGAGATTCTTTCACGCTACAATTTGCTCGTCAAATCGGCGCAGGAAATGTACGATTTTGTATTTTATGAGGTGAAATATTGGTACTAAAATTGTTTTTTTTTGTTTTAGGGACCAAGCTGAGAATTTTATTGGTCCGCCGGGGGTAGAAATGATGGTATATGAAGTACGTGCCAACTCGGTACTGCTGCTGATGACAACTCTACGTGATAATCGCTCGAGTGGCGCCACTTTCCGACGCGTAACAGGTCGTCTTATCATGCAAGTTTCTCTGCCTTTTTATCTGGTATTTTATATTGTGTATTTTAATGAATTGTGATGAAAATACAGGATTTTGCTAGAGGAAACACTTGCACTTCTCGGCACAGAGAGCGTGGAAGTGGTTACTGGCACTGGACATTTGTATCGAGGCTTGGAACGCAGATATCACTTTTGTGGTGTCGCTATTGGTGCAGAAGGGTTCCCTTTCCTTGTGCTCTTTCATCAAATGGAACCCGAGGCCCCACAAGGATCCATTAACATTGAAATGGCTACAGATAGACATGGTGAAACAACTTGTCGACTGGATCACATGGATCTACCTGCCAATATTGTTCACCACAAAGTTCTGCTTTTTTCAGCCACTTGCAGTACTGGAGCAATTGAGTGTAAAGCGATTGAGGTGAGTGGGTTTGTATTCTTGTATGAAATCTAAGAGTTGAAGTTTTAACAATATTATTGTATTGTTATTATTGTAGGCTCTTTGCAGTGTTGGCTGTGATGCAAGCTGCATTTCATTGGTCGTAATTCTCGCTGCTAGCGATGGCATCACTACAATCAGCAACCGCTTCCCACGTAAGTCAAAAATCTGAAAAATTGCAACTGGAGAGCCAAATTTCTAACGTTTTCATGCTTTTTTGCTCTGGAAACACAGAGGTGAAGATCGTCACGGGTGCAATTGATGGCCAAGTGGACATCCAGACCAACAACATCATTCCAGGCTTGGGCGACTTCGTCTCGCGCTACAACGCCTAAGAGGTGAAGATCGTCACGGGTGCAATTGATGGCCAATTGGACATCCAGACCAACAACATCATTCCAGGCTTGGGCGACTTCGTCTCGCGCTACAACGCCTAGTGTTTTATTAATGTAGCCATTTTCAGTCGTGTAGCCATGTCTTTTTCGTATTTAGTTTATTTCTTCCAATCACATCACGCTATTCCCTCGCAACCATTCCCAGTCATTTCCTGACCTCACAAGACAAAACGTAACCCCGTAACCATGTTCGCGCTCTCTCGTCTTGCGCGCGCTACGCGCGTGTCTGCAGCCCACACGTTGCCTGTCCGTTGTGTGTCGTACGTAGCGCCCCCGCGCGTATCTGCGGACAACAGTTACCGTTTCGGACTGCAGCTGAACGACATGAAGCCCGCAGACGAAGAGGAGGAGGCGGCGCTAACGCAACTTAAGGCTGTGCTCAGTCTCCGCAACGCGTCGCAGCACGAACTTAACAAGGCGCAGGTGGCTACAGCCATCGAGACGTTCCAGCGTTTCCCAGGCGACACTGGCTCAAGCGAAGTGCAGGTAGCAGTGTTAACCCAGAAGATCCTGCGTTGTACGGCCCACGCTCAGGGTCACAAGAAGGACCATCACTCTCGACGAGGACTGATTGCTATGGTGGAGAAGCGACGGAAGTTACTTAAGTATCTGCGTCGCAAGGATCTGCACAAGTACCGTGACGTGGTGGCGGCCCTTGGTCTTCGTTTCACTTAAGGTGCTGGAAGGAGTAGAAGAAGTAGATGGCAACAGGATCATTTGCTTTCTCTTACTCTTTGTATTAGGTAGTTTTTTACTCGTCTTCTTCGTTTTCTTCTAGAAGAGGAGACTCTGTGTCTTGACTTTCTATGAGTAAAGACAGGATATCAACGCACTCTGCGAACGACACGAGAGTTTCCGAAGAAGCGCCGATCTCTTGCAGTAATTGGAACAGGTTTTCATCACTAACTTCCAATTGTAACACGTCTAGAAGTCCATAGAGACTGGAACAGGGGATGCAACCGCTACGTGTCTTGGCTGACGGTTTCTCGAGACTTTCGGCTATAGCAGCACTTTGTTCAGCGAGAAGAGCAGCGAATTCACTCTGAATACTACGCAGCATTTCTTCGTCAAAGACGACGGCGCTAGGTGCGAGTTCTGTTGCTGTCATGGAACTGCGATGAACAGCAGAGTTGACGTCGATACTTTCCTCTTCCTCATTGAAAGCTCGTTCACGTACACGATCCTGACGGATACCAGCTACTCCTTCACTTAACACTTGATCTGGGTATGCGAGCTCCAACTACAGGAGAAAATGAGTGAATTGACTGGAAAAGTTTGACAGATTACATAGTTTTCTACTTACCTCTGGTAGTTGAAAGGTGTTATGGCTTTCGTCGTCCAAGTCGTCGTCTTGAGTGTTAAACTCAGTGTCGTCATGGTACGTTCCGCACTTGGGCGCTCCGTCCACCCACTCACCTTCGTACATTTTACGTGTAGCTTTGAAGAAGTATCGACCAGGTCCTTCTTTCTTGTCATTTAACCAATGACCATCGTAGCGATCACCGTTAACTATTCCAATTAAAAAATATTAGTGATCAATTTTGAGCATTAGCACAAATTTACGTACTTAACACTAACGAGCCACGTCCTGAGCGCTCATTGCGAACCCATTCTCCATCGTAAATAGACTCATCATCACCATAGAATTTACGACCATGACCATGGCGTTTGTTATTAATCCATTGACCTTCATACTTACCGCCATCTTCGTGGAAGGAAGTGCCGCGTCCATGACGATAATCATTATACCACTCACCTGCGTATTGTTTCCGCAACTTGTTCTTCTCTTCTACCCAGTATACACCTCGACCTTGTCGTTTATTCTCCACCCATTCACCTTCATATTTGTTCCCATTGGCGTACAATAAAGCTCCGTAGCCGTGTTTTTGACCATCTTTCCAGTCGCCAGTGTACTTCCCTAACATCGTGTACTCAATCTTTTTGACAGCTGAAGCCATGTTCGTAGACTCCATCACATTCGTGTAACTTGGCAAATGCTTCGCACTCTTCTTCGGTTGAACCGAGTACACGGAATGTCTTGGACCATTACGTGCTGCTAATTGTTCACGTAGACGACTAGCTGAAAGGCCATTGCTTCGACGAGCAAACCGAGGCGTCGGAGTGAGTGTCACTTTAGCACTCATACTAATCCGAGAAGTGAGCCGAAGCAGTGGGGAATACCGGTATGTAACCACTTCAATACCCGCACCAAAATAACTACGTCAAATTTTGGTACATGGCTACATTTATACAGACAACATCAATTTTGGCACATGGCTACATTTAGAAAGTTACCGTTTTTACTTCTAGGCTTTAGAATGCAGCCGATATCATGGTAATGATAGAGTTTTTACTGTCCGTCTCGCGTCAAGAGAGCTCCATACAGATGGGGTTGGCGATCACGGACAAGACCCCAACTAGCTCGTCGAACGTGGAATTTTTCTAAGTCGAAACTTTCTACGAGTACGCCTTCGGACTCACGGTCAGCGATCTTGAGCTGTATAAATATCAATACCTCTGAGTTAGTACTACTACTTTAACCTCTTCACATGAAATGAACGCACCATCTCGCCAGTCTGGCCTGTGATGAACGAGGAGCCAACGAACGTGACCTGAATACCGTCCACAAGCTCCGCACCCACGCGGTTGGAACAGATAACAGGCACCATACTGGCCGCAGCATGGCCCTGCATCACACGTTGCCATTGATCACGCGGGTCAAAAGCAGGGTCATAACGGTTACTACCCATGGCGCTCGGGTACAACAGAAGTTCAGCTCCCTGCACCACCAAACTGCGTGCTACTTCCGGGTACCACTGATCTGAGCCAATAGCTACTCCAATCTTGCCAAAACGCTGTAGCAACAACCATCAGCAATGTTCCACTCCTCCTTTAAACTTTTCGTACTTACCGTGTTCCAGACTTTGAACGAGTTGTCGGACGGCGTGAAGTAGTATTTCTCATTGTATCCAAGTCGGTCTACAGATATTCCAGTTTATCAGGCATATTCGACAAATTGAACCCATGACAATTGCAGACGTACCGCCAATATGCATTTTGCGTACCACCCCCAACACTGATCCATCAGCGTCAATCACAGCACAGGAATTGTAGTACGAGTTCTTGTGTCGCTCAAAGAAGCTAATGGGGATAACCACGTGTAGCTCCTTAGCTAGTAACGCCATCCCTTGGACAAGCGCCGACTCTTCCAGTGTTGTTGCCAACTGGAAATTCCCGGCGTTGAGCTCGATAGGGAAGTACGAGAACTGGAAAAGCTCCTGTAGCAAAATCACTTGCGCGCCGCGAGAGCTGGCGATACGTACAAGCGACTCGGCCTTCTTGATGTTCTCCTCGGGGTTGCCGCAGCTCATTTGCGTGGCCGCCACCGTCATCATCTGCAAATTAGTGCAATTCTGGTTAGTTTTTGGTCCAGGAGCTCCGATCAGGACTATTTTTTTATTCTTATTTGTACCCGTTCGACGGTGGATGGTGCCTTGAAGCCGGAAGCACCGGCAGAGCCCAGTGAGCCTGAGGACGAGCCCACGCGGCTGGAGGAGGCGTTCATGGAGAAGAAGGCGTAACTTCGCGAGTGGCTTGGACAGGCAGGACGTACGTGGGACCCACGTCACGACCGTACGAGATATCAAATCTTCGGTCTAAAAAATACTTCGGTCTAAAAAATACTTCAGATGTAGTTTATTTTTTAAATAGGTCTAAAAAATAGATCAGAAGTCTAAAAATAGATGACTGTGGTATTGTATTGACAATTTACTGTATGGGTCGATCTCTAGCAAATGACACCCAAGTGCCTCGTACGTGGGTATTTGGCTTGAAGCTGGGGCCACTGCACCACAAACTCGTCGGCCACGTAGTACAGCAGTTTGCCTGTGAGTGAGAGGTGTTGTACGCGCGCGAAACTTTCGCAAAAGATGATCTTGGAGTCCGTCTGGACGCCGAGTAAGCGCAATAGCAGCACCGCCGCGCAGATTGGGATACACGTGCCTAGGAGCATATAAACGATCAAATTAAGCTCAAGGAGCAACCGTCTATAGCATGTTATCGACTTTAAAGCCGTACCGGGTCCGTTGCAAAGCACCAGCTGCGGCCGACGGGAGATTACGAGTCCCAGACACGATTGGAACGAACGCAGCGTCGTCCACACCGTCGAAGACCACGACTGACCCACCTGAAACAAACACAAAATCAAACAATTAGCAGCCATTCAATAATTGAGCTATAAATAGCGGAGACCTCTCGACTGCGCGGGATGCTGACGAACGAGTCGCTCTCAGTCGGCTTCCAGTCCAGTTCGGTCTTGGCTTCGCTAGTCTTGTCCGTCTCAGCCACAACAAAGGTAATGGGCGTATAAACATCTCTCTTAAGTCTTTTCATCAGCTTCAGCAGCTCCGTCGTGTGGCCCCCAGAGCCCAACACGGCCATGACGCGGATCGAGCGGTTCGCAGTCTTGTCATTCCTCTCCGCCGTCCCGTTCTGGTGATTGAAAAACGGCTTTGAATAGATGGAGACTCGCGCCTTGACCCTTCGAGGAACGATCACCTGCCAGATGCGAAAAGCGAGCGCTATAGCCACCAAGACGAGCACTGCAGCAAGTCGTAGCAAAAGTTCCACCAGCTCCATACTTGAATTGCCACGCGCTGAGTACCCTACGTGTAACAGGGGTACGCAGGGGTACGAAAGGTCACATTTCGAGTTCATTTACGATTTATCCGCGTCCTACACAAGTGGCTTCAACCTCGTACTTTCATAATCTTCTCGCAATGGGCTCAGCTGTGCTGCAGACGTACGTGGTGTGCACGAGTGTGCTGTACCTTAAGTTCCTGCGCGTCACCATGATCCAAGCCATGAAGACATTTGAAGCTGGCGGTCGCGCCCCAGAGGACAAAAGTCTGCCATTGGCCAGAGGTCGACCCCAGCAGACCTACGGCATGGACCCAGAGGCTTCCAAGGACGAGAAGATTATCAAGGCACGCGAGGTGGAGCACCGCTGGCGATGTATTGTACAGAACGACCTTGAATCCATTCCACTGGCCCTCGTGGTCTTCGGCCTCGGTGTGGCCATCCAGGACCGCATCAACCCGAGCGTGCAGATCGGAGCCATGGTCTCCTACACGTTGCTGCGCTGCTTTCACACCATCGCGTACGCCAAGCAGCTGCAGCCGCACCGCGCCTGGTGCTGGCGCATTGGCGTCGTTGCCATCGTGACTGGCGCTGTCAATGCACTGGTCGGCGTTTACGCGTAGACTTTAGCTACAAATACACCGCAATCAAATGCAAGTTTTTGCCGTTCTAAGTACTGATCCGTACATTCTATTTCTTCTTTAATCGCGTCAGAGCAGGTTGCACTGCAAGTTAAGGTCTCGCAACTTGCGCGAGGTCTTGGATCTGTTTACGTTGAACAAGTGCATTATTAATACCGGTAACTTAAGCGGGAGCCAAAATGCTAGCGTAACCCGACTTCTGATTGGCTAAAATGCCAGTCTTCGCGTAAACGAAACAAGATGGCTACATTGTCATTTCGAAGATGCCTATCGACACTTTACATTTAGCTCAAGAACATCACATGCCGATACGTATCTATCAATTGCTATGAGCGGATCCACTGAATTAAAGGCCTACGTCATCTGTTCCTTCATCCTGTACCTCAAGTTCGTTATCGCCACGGGCATCCAAGCCACCAAGACTTTCGACGCTGGTTGTCGTCCTCCTGAGGATAAGAATTTGGCTCTGGCTCAAGGTCGACGGGAGCAAAATTACGGACTATTCAATGACACCAATGACGCGGAACTCGTGAAGGCGCGCGAGATCGAGCACCGCTGGAAACGCATCATCCAGAACGACCTCGAGTCCATTCCACTGGCGCTGCTCGTGTTCTTAGGAGGTGTTTTCGCCGATGGCAACAAAGAGCTTTACGTCACGTGTCTTGTGATCTACACATTCGTACGCTGCTTCCACACTTACGCCTACGCGAAGTCACTACAACCCCACCGCGCGTGGTGCTGGCGCAGTGGCGTCCTCGCGATCATTGTCTGCGCTGTCAACTCCATCGTCGGTGTCTTCAGCTAGACGTTCGTGCGTGGTGCTGGCGTAGTGGCGTCCTCGCGATCATTGTCTGCGCTGTCAACTCCATCGTCGGTGTCTTCAGCTAGACGTTACAGTCATACTCTCCATTCTGCGTAGAGTACAATGCGATTTGAAAGGGATTAAATATTATTACGTAGTTTAATCAGTTTGATCTAGAAACAGTGTCACTTTACGATTCGGAATCACAGGGTATATTAAAAGCGAGGTGCTCAAACTGTTTTCGTCATCTCTCAATTAAGTTAATGCGTGTCAAAACCGTGGTATCTCCACGTCAACCAATGCAATGCATGTGGACTACAGTAATTCACGTCATCCGTGGGGTTCGGTCTCCTCTGATTGTGACTGTACGGTATCCTTCAGACTAGAAGGCTTCATTCTTCATTTTACCATCATCTCATCATGTCATCTTCTATTGAGCTCAAGACGTACGTGACTTGCGCCGCCGTCCTTTACGTCAAGTTCGTGCTAGCCACAGGTATTCAAGCCACCAAGACGTTCGCAGCGGGCGGTCGTCCG
Organism: Phytophthora brassicae; assembly: GCA_024679045.1. Taxonomy (NCBI): domain Eukaryota; phylum Oomycota; class Peronosporomycetes; order Peronosporales; family Peronosporaceae; genus Phytophthora; species Phytophthora brassicae. The sequence goes on from JAIKVB010001636.1 coordinate 8,807, forward strand.
CCTGAGGATAAGAAGCTGCCATTGGCCAAGGGTAACCCCGTCCAGACGTACGGCCTCGTCACCCCTCTCGAAGCCACCAAGGAAGAGAAGGAGAAGCTGCAGAAGGCCAAACTTACGGAGCTGCGCTGGCGACGCATCGTGCAGAACGACCTCGAGTCTATTCCGCTCGCACTTATTGTGTTTGGAGCCGGCGTCATGGCTCAAGGCAGCCCCAGCGTGCAATGCGGCGTCATGATTGGCTACACGGCGGCGCGCTCTTTCCACACTGTGGCCTACGCCAACGCCATGCACCCGCACCGCGCGCTCTGCTGGCTCTTCGGCATCATCTTTATCACTGCGGGCGCCGGCAACGCGCTATACGGAGCCTTCTCGTCCTAGATCTATTAACCCCTACAATAGCTAGATATTAGCATCAATTCATTGGTTGTCGACTTCCTACCGTCTAGCTCACAGTTCAATCTCCAGTCTGTACTCTTGTACGTCAAGTTTCTGGTGTGTTTGTGGATCCAGAACGGCAAGACTGCCCTGACGACATGAAGCTCGTTCTGTCCGAAGCCAAGCAGAACTAAAACGGACTCAGCCAGACGGATGAGAAGGCGAGAGAGGTGGAGCACCGTTGGCGTCGTGTTCTCACCAACGAGTCGTCCCATTCGCGCCGGTGGCATCCTGGCCGGGATAAACTCTATGGTGCACGCCGGAACAATTCAGCTCGCTATCTTCACAGGTATGTCGAGGCCAAGTAGCGTCAACGTTCGAACTTCCGAGTTGTTGATTCGCCATCCTGTTTACCTAAGCTTTATTAATACCTGTACCCTTTCTAAACTTCAACTGCGTCTGCTCTCCCACATGTACACAGTCGACTAAGACGGGCAATTGGAGAATTTATATCAACTCAAGTAGGGCCGCGAGGAGTTTGCGGAGGCGGTCGCGCCGAGCTCACGAGCGAACTGGGCTTTAAACTCACTAGGAATTATTATACATGTAGAATATTTTCTATCTTAGTAGCGCAGCAACTGCATCCGTTCTCCGAGAACTTCTCGCAGATACGGTAGCCCATCTGGAGATAGAAAATGTAACACCTTGCCTTAGCTCGGTACAGTATTACTGTCGGTAAAGTTTGATGGGGCTACGCGCCTCCGGTCCTTCTCCATCACTTTCACCCGCTCCTCTAATCTGTCCCAAGACTGTGTATGCAGTCACTCTTCAGCTTTCTTAGACTTGGAATCCAAGTCTATTTTAATAGACTATTAAAATACCTGTACAGTCTTCTGCTTCAATAAAGAACGATCCACAACGAATAACCTGCAGTACTGTAAAGAGCTGGGAGGTCAAACGATGCGTTCTCTGTACCTACAAAATGTAAACACTCTACCTGCTACAAAAAGTATATCTAGTGAATCAGATTTGAATTCATTATTAAAGTGTCACAAACCACGCAATACAAACCGGTTATGTCATCTGTGTAAGGTAATAATGGTGTGATACATCATATTAGAATGCACAGGTATTAAATACGACAGGGTTAATAGTAAACGACAAGTAGTACGTCATCAGGTCTCTGTCAGCCGTCGATCCTAGCACAAGTGAAAAGCCCCGAGACCCGCATCATGGTCGCCTCGAACGTCGCCGTCTACGTCGCCTGCAGCTCCGTGCTATACGGCAAGTTTCTAGTGGCCACGATGATACAGGGAGGCAAGAAGTTCCGCTCAGGAGGCCGCCCGCCTGAGGACATTAGCCTCAACCTGGCCAAGACCGTGGGAAAGGGCCGCAAACAAGACTACGGACTCAGCGCCACGGACGACGAGAAGACTCTCAAGGCGCGCGAAATTGAGCACCGCTGGACGCGCATCGTGTCCAACGATATGGAGTCCATTCCGTTTGCGCTCTTCATCTTCGGCGGCGGCATCTTGGCCGGCAGCAACCCCACAGTTCACGCTGGAGCAATGACCGTCTACACGGTGGCCCGTTGTCTACACACGTACGTGTACGCACACGCCATGCAGCCGCACCGCGCTCTGTGCTGGGGCGTGGGCGTCCTCGCCACTTTCGTGGGTGTCGGCAACGCTGTCGTTGCCATACTGTAAGTTCCAGTACAGTAGTTACTCGTAAACTTTAGGTAGTTAGTTACCGGTAAATGAAGGAGAATGATAACTACTTTTAGTTAAAAACTACTTGTTGGTCGTGTAATAAAGTGACGGCAAAAAATAAAAATTGTGTTGACAGCGTGGGTGGAGAAGGCTCACAAGTTGTTAAAAATGTGGTTGTGAGTCACAACCACATTTTTTCGGCTCGAGTCCACGAGTTTTCCAAACCAAAAGTGACTGACAGCGTCTTGAAGATGATAGCGGCCAATGTCCAAGTGTACGTCGCGTGCAGTTCCGTGTTATATCTCAAGTTCTTGCTGGTGACGTTCATCCAAGGTCCCAGAGCCTTCAAGTGTGGCAAGCGTCCGCCTGAAGACGCTAAGCTGCCGATGGCCGACGGTCGAGAGTAGAACTGCGGACTTGTTCAGACCGACGACAGCGATGTGATCAAAGCATGCGAAGAAATGTATCGCTGGCAACGAATCGTTGCGAATGATTTGGAATCGATCCCGTCCGCGCTCTGTGTTTTAGGTGATGGAATTCTTGTTAATAGCAATGATGCTGTTCACGCCAGCGCGCTGTCTACATATTTACATGTACGCGACCGCAATTCAGCCTCACCAGAGTAGTGTATATACTCGCTTGATGCTTAGCCGCAAGGATGTTCCCCATGATTTAGTGCAACAAACGTTGCCAATAAGATGCTATTTTTCAACCGGTATTTCTAATACCGGTTGAAAAATAGCATCTACAATTAGAAAAGACTCTGTCTCAAAA
>JAIKVB010001637.1:0-11636 GCA_024679045.1 Phytophthora brassicae
CAGTTAATGTACTTTTGTGTGGAGCAGATTGTTAAAACTGAGGGCCGTAATTAGTCCCACAAACAGGCAGCACAAGTTTGCGTTGTGTGTGTGTAAGGACAGATCCACGGGCTCCAATTAGCTAGCACGATACAATTGTGTCAGTGTTTACTCCACAACAACTCGAGCTCCAGTGCCATCGTCTTTTCCCGTAGCATAAACACCGATCGTAGCAACAAGAGCACGCGCTTTGAGTAACATTTCGTCATACTCGTCATCACTATCTGAGAGTGCCACAATAGCACCACCAGCACCGAGAGTCACACTATTGGGAGTCACAATTGCTGTGCGAATGATGATGTTCAAGTCACAACTACCGTCAATGGACAAGAAGCCCAAACCTCCCGAGTAGACACCACGCGGAGCTCTTTCCAGCTCTCGAATGATATGCATCGTTCGCTTCTTTGGTGCACCAGTCATTGAGCCACCAGGGAATGTAGCACGCAACACATCAACGAAGTCGGAATCATCACAACGTTGAGCTCGAACTGTAGTCACGAGCTGATGGACGGTAGTGTACGTCTCGACACCCATAAGCCGAGGGACATGGACCGATCCAACTCGTGCTACAATACCAAAGTCATTGCGGACGAGATCAGCAATCATCATGTTCTCAGCTCGGTCTTTCTCGCAGCTTACAAGCTCTTGAGCAATTGCAGCATCTTCCTTTAAGTTACGACCACGTGGACGAGTCCCTTTGATAGGTTTTGACTCCATCCACCCATCAGCTGCCATACGTAAGAATCGCTCAACGAGTCCCTTTGATAGGTTTTGACTCCATCCACCCATCAGCTGCCATACGTAAGAATCGCTCAGGTGACGAACAGCAGAGAGCGTAGGTATCTGCTAGTGCTGTAGGTTTGTCGGAATTGTGATTTGGTACTTGGAAATGGTCGTTTGGGTTGCTAAGGTAAAATCCAGCAAATGGTAGAATTGTGATTTGGTACTTGGAAATGGTCGTTTGGGTTGCTAAGGTAAAATCCAGCAAATGGTGCTGGGTTTCGACGACGCAGCATGCGATAGAAGGCCAACGGATCATGTACAGCATACTCTGCACGTAAATGGTTTGTCAAACAGACTTCGTACGTCTCGCCTGCGTGAATTAAGCGCTGGATTTCTTCAATATCGTCGACATATTGCGCGCGACTACGAGAAGGATGAAAAACCACTGCTTCTTCTCTGGTATTGACGGTGGATGGAAGTGGTTGAGACTTGTGTTGGTAAGAGTGATGTAGCTGCTCCAGATGCGTCCTGATTGAATGGTGCCAGCGTTGGCTTTCATTCTCACTTTCGCTCTCGTTTTCACTCAAAGAAAGCGAGTAAATTGCGTTTTCTTGGTGATCAAACACCAACGATCGGTCAGAAAAGAGGAGCGATGCATCTGGCGTTTGTTCTCCCTTGTCGTTCAACTGCTTCTTGCCTTCTTGCTCACTTCCCAGCACTTCGTAGCCAAAGTAGCCCACAAAGCCACCACGGAAGGCGAATGGAAGCTGACAATCAACTTCTTGCTCCTTTTTGTAATTAGAAAACACAATCTCATGAGATTGATACCCTTTCATCACTTCTCGTACGTGTGTTAAGATATCTTGTCCTGGAACATTAGACAACACGATCTCATGAGATTGATACCCTTTCATCACTTCTCGTACGTGTGTTAAGATATCTTGTCCTGGAAACACTTGGACTTGCTCGCTTTCCTCTTTACAGTGACGTAGACGAAGCTCCTTCTTGGCTACATCATACTCGACGCAGTAGCTCATAGGTCCGCTATTGTCCCCCATCATGGAGCATCGTGACTGGATAACTGCATCTGAACCAACTACAGTGTTGTAATTGCTACTATCAAGCCAAAACGACCGCTTTGACGTCCCAAAAAGCTGTTTAAACACAAATTCGGCAAAGTCGAGTGATGCGAGTCCAGTCGTAACTCGTTGAATACGAACACGGTACTTTGGTACCTCGAACGGACTTCTACCTTCCACTTTTGACTCCATCTTGATTTTCTCTGGGTGGTTACTATGATGTAACAGACATTTCGAAGCTCTTTGACTCAACGTAACATCTCGGAAGTTTTGAAAGAGTTGGTAGCCATATTCAGTACAAACCGCTTCTGGGTGGAACTGGACACCAAACTGCTGCTTAGAGCGATGTCGAACGGCCATAATCACTCCGTCCTCTGTCTGCGCAATCACCTTAAGCTCTTGTGGTACGTTCGCTGGGTCAATCACGAGCGAATGATATCGTACGACTTCGAATCCATTGGGCACATGAGTAAACAGCGACTCGTCTGTATCTGCCACTTCTCCAATGAAAACTCGACTGGTACGTCCATGCATAACCTCTCTAGCTTCCACTACTTGACCACCATAGACTTGAGCCATTCCCTGATGTCCCAGACACACACCAAGTACTGGTACAACAGCGTGGCGAATGGCGTCTGCACACATCCCAAAGTCCTTGAATTTTGCTGGGTGGCCTGGGCCAGGAGAAAGCACCACGTTGAGTTGGATTTCCATCTCTTCGGCGGCTGCAATTGCACTCGTTTGAGCCATGAAATGGCTCCAAGCAGCAGCGAATTGACCTCCAAAGTCGTCGTTCTTGATCACCACCACGCTCGATGAGGAACCGTTCACCTGCGCCAGCATCTGTGAGATGTTGTACGTGTACGAATCGTAGTTATCGATGAGCAGGGACACCACTCGACGCGGCTTCTTGGGTACCACAGAAACCTTTTCGGTCGCTACAGGGGCCGGCACATCGTCCATGGACGCCACCATTGTCAAAATGGACACCAGGAACGCTCTGAAGTTTTATTTTAACCAATGGCAGATTTTTATTTCTTGTTTTGACCAATGAGAGAGTGTGTAGCGTGGCTAGGAAGCGTGTCGTTTTGACTGGCGAGGAATTGCTGACCGAGGACGATGGGAAGACAAGTTGAAGTCGACTGCAATTATACGATGCTATTGCCATGCACTATAAAACTATGGTACGCCCGCAGGGTTTCCATTAATTGTCGTTCTCCTGAGCCAGGCCATTGTTTCGGTTCCGGCGTCTCCGCTTAATCTGGCTTTTGGATAGCTTCTCCTCGCCGTCGTCGTTATCCTCGCCACCCTTCTTGCCAGGTTTCTGTTTAATGCGTTTCCGCTGGAATGAACTGGGCAGTGGGATGTCGTCCTCACCAATGACTTCGCGTTTACGCTTGCCAATACGCACCAACTCCACCTCGAAGTAAAGCGTCGAGTTGGGTGGGATCTTGTCACCCTTGCCACTCTCGCCATAGCCAAGCTCCGACGGGATCGTCAGCATCCGCACACCACCAGGACGCATCGTTCCCAGACCTTCTTCCCAGCCAGCAATGACCGAGCCCGTCCCATACGACATCGAGAGCATTCCCTTGCCGAACACGAGACCGTCACGTCCAAGACGGCCACGATACTTGACCGTCAGCATCTCACCACTGTACGGCAGCTTGCCATGTCCAACTCGCTGGTCCTGAATTACCAAACCGCTCTTGGTAGTAACTTCCCGGCCTGCGTTCTCCTCGTAAGCGGACGCGAGCACCTCGCGCGCCTTCATCTCCTCCTGCTCTTCCAGCGTCTGTTGTTCGGCCTGTTCCACTGCTTCCTGCTTCATCTCCTTCTTCTTTTGCTTCTCCTGTTTGCGTTTCTCGCGCTTCAGTTCCGCTTCCTTCTCCTTGTTCTGCTTCGTCTCCTGTTCCAGTTTTTTCTGCTGCTTCTTCTCTTGCCTCTGTCTTCTCACGGCTTCTTGGCGTTCAATCATCTGCTGCTCTCGTAAAAGTTCCTCTTCTTCATGACGTTTCTTGGCTTCTTCTGCTAATTTCAGCGCCTCTTCCGCCGCCTGTTTGGCTGTCAGTCCCTGTTTCTTGAGTTTGGCTTTGCGTTTCTTAAGTTGAGCACGACTAAGGCCGAGAACAGGCTCCTCGTGGGTCTCTTCGTGTGTCTTGGCACCTTCTTCCATGTGGTCCTTCGCACACATTTGGGCGAACAGATCGCCTTCCTCTGTCGTGTGCCACGGGTGGTCCACGCCCCATGTTTTGTCGGCGCGGCCGTAGCCTCCTCTGCTCACCCGCATGTCGGCGGCGAAACGCCCCGTGCGGGCGCCGCCCAGAGAGCGGACGCCCTTGTTGGCGACGATAGACGAGTCACTTGCCACGACGATCTCCTCGGACTCGTTGCCGCGCCGCTTGTCGCGCCGACGCATGAGCACCATTTTGGCCGATGGAAGTTTGATGAATTGGCTGGTTGTCCCAAAAAGCTATGCAAATTTGTGTGAATACCGTAGTATTATAGATACCGATCTACAGATCATCCTGTCCTAACTAATAGTTGTGCTTCAGTTGATATCAAGTATAGAAGGATAATCAATTAGTGGAGTAACAAACCTCGATTGAGCATATTATATTAGGTGGGTTTCGATTACTATAAAAAATTGCTTAGACCCATGATAAATCTTCGCGCTCGGGTCCGAGCCAAATGAGACTAAAACAGAAGGAATCGTTGCTAAGACGCGTTAATCTAGATTTATTTTTGCAAAACATGTCTTGATCGATCGTTTTGTGACTCCTACACTATATTTCACCCCATTTTAAGTATCAAATTTGTGCCATTTTGGTATCAAATATAGCAGCAGACAGGGATATCAAGGTTTTGTATACATTTCACTGGGAACCGAGTCGGTGGACACCATCTAAATCAGATATAGCAGGATATCATGATCATTTAGGACAGGATGATCTGTATTAATAATCGCTCAAGTCGCGTATTAATAGCCCCGCGATCGAGATGGCAAAAAGGATACCGGTACATGTAAGCTTAGCTTAGCTGAAAACCATCTTCAGTTTGCTCGAGAATCCTTGAAAAGATTCTGGTTGCGTGCTTGCTCGAAGTAGCATTTCATTCCCCACCAGCTCGAAGCCTGAATGTTGGAGGCGGTTTCCTTGGGTACTTGTACCCTTTAATTATGTACTTTTGTTCATATTCCTCCATCATCTTTGCGAAGCGCTTGTCTTTTAAATTGTCGCCAATTTTTAATTTGATCTGTTTGAGGGACATTCCGTTCCACCTCTTGAACACGGTCTGCTTCAGCTGCGCGTTACCAGTCATTAGCTCCAGCATGCTCTTTGTGAACAATCCATCGAAGTCTTTGTCATTCTGCGTGGCTATGCGTTGCTGGACATAGCTAGCAAACATCGCTCTGAAGGGCTTGTCCTTTAGAGTCTCTGTGCCAATACTGCGCTCGATTTGTATAATGGTATTTTGGTCCCATTCCCCGAACACATCATTCTTGACCTGCTTGTTTTTCTTCATTAACTCCAGCGTACCCTTGCTGAAATATTCATCAACCGCGTCGGCGTCAATGATGTTTGGCCTAGACCACTTCTGTAAAATCTTACTGAAATCAACGGCGCGTTCTTCATCTTCGGCTGGAATGGCTCGAAAAAATCTATTGTCGTTCATTGTAGTCTCACGTGAATCATGTTGGGGAAGCGTTTCCAAGTTGGCTCCAGAAATGGCATTGCAACTCACAGTGAATATGGCCACAATCACTATCCATAGTAAGCTTACCAAGTTAATTGAGCGCATAACCTTTTGTTGCAAACGTTCCTGAGTGGGAGACGGCGAAAGCGGAAGTGCTTTGAACACCCATCAAATCACAACACCACACCCACATTTAATACAAGAGAGTTAGTATTTTGCTCGACTGGAAAAGGAGCGGGTGAAACGAACATAAAAGGACCAACGGAGGCGAGCGTGCGTAGCCACAGCAGAGCGTGCGTAGCCACAGCAAACCCTCGGCCCGAGGGGTGCCCACGAAGCAGGGCCGCGAGGTATTTTTTTTGCGGGCCCAGCACCGAGCTTTCCGGCGAGCCGAGCACTGTACTCGGCAGGTATTAGAAATTCAATTACTTTTGCTAAAGACTAAAATGACATCGGTCCTGAAGAAAAGAGGCGTGATGAGCAGTCAATACAAACTTGAAGCATCAAAATATTATGTGACCACTTGAGTCGGGCTAAATAACGAGTACTTTAAAACAATCCGACCGATAGGTACATGATGTACGATAGGTATTGTGCTTTTCAAAGCTTTTGGCGAATCAGGCTGGAAATAAGCCTTTTTCACAAAAGCGGTTAGGTGTTCAAGGTGGCGTTAGTTTGAGAAAGCTTGCAATTAGATCCTGAAATTTAAAGTGATATTTTAATTCATCCAATCAGCACGCTTATCTGAAATCTACGGACTCCTAGAAAAGACTTGCAACAGGCAAGAAGAACTACCGTTTTACCCCGCACTGGACGCTTACCCTTTCAATTCGAGATAACATTTTGAAGCAGCTGGGACCTCCCTCGTTTACTACGGCTAGGGCAAATAGAACGAATACCTAACCATCCTGTTGCCTCGAAGGTCCTCCAACCGATTGACTTCGAGGCCAATACACCGTGCCGAACGCTGTTTGCCTCCTCTTCGTAGCGAGTCATTTTATCGGTTGGTTGGGACTGATTTTGCAGTTGTCGGAAGCATTCACAGATCATTCGGCAATTTGCAGTCACCTGATCAACAGCCTTTCGAGACTATGCATAGAGAAAAAAGCGCCGCAGCTACAGCTTGCAGTTCAAGCTTAGCGTCGTTAGAGCGTACAAGCCCAATGTACCCGGGTTTGGGTACTACGCACTTGCTAAAAAGCACGGCATCTCGGCTTCGATGGTGCGTGACTGGCAGCAGAGTGAAGACGAGCTCGAGGCCGCATCGGAGAATCGCAGACTTCTCACTCGGACGATGCAGCGATTTCCAGGAGCTGGGCGCAAGGCAGTCTTTTCCGCGCTAGAGCAAGAGCTCCATTCTTGGGTTAGCACCAGGAATTTGAAGGGCCTTCGCGTGAAGGACAAGTACTTGCGTCTTCAAGCCGTAAACATTCACAGAAAGCTCGAAGTTGAAGGCGAGCAAGGACGCGAGTTTAAGGCTTCAAGTGGCTGGCTGGCGCGCTTCAAAGGTCGCTACGATCTTGTTTCCAGACGCCACACAACAACAAGAAGTCTTCCAAGTGATGCACGAGCAACAAGCATTCGCTTTATTGAATCAGCACAACAGCTCATCGAAGAGCATCAAATTGAACCGTGCAACGTCATCAACATGGACCAGGTCCCTCGGTATTTTGAGACCGAGCCGACAAGAACCATTGCACCACGTGGATCTCGGGACGTTTTGCTTCGCAAAGGAGGAAGTAGCCACAAAAGGTTTACTGCCACCTTTTCAATCACGGCAGACGGACATTTTTTGACACCACATGTGCTTTTTTCTAAACTGAAGAATGTGCCGTTGGTTCCGAGTGGAGTTATGGCCGATGTAAACGCTACGGGCATGTGGAGTGATGATATCCTCATCAAGCACGCAGAAACAGTCATTTGTCACCGGCCGCACACGCGGTTTTATAGACAGCCTGTTTTATACATCATCGACTCGTACGCCAGCCATGTCAAGATGTTCAACGAGAAGTTACTCCAGTCGTACAACATTTTTGTGCTTCTAGTGCCTCCAAACTTGACAAACCTGCTGCAACCCCTGGACGTCGCTGTCAACAGAAGTTTTCAGCAGTTTTACAGCGACAAGTTTGACGAGTACATTGGACGGGCGTTGGATGATGCGAACTTGCGCACAAAAGCCGGGAACCCCAAAGTGCCGAACTATTTTATGGTATCGCAATGGGTACTCGACTGGATAGCTTCAAAAACCGAAGAAGACGTGCAAAAAGCATTTAGGGTGTGTGGACTGGTCGCCAAGGAGCAGTTCAAGCTTGAAGATCTGCACCCACCTCTTCGTGATCTTGTTGCACCTAGTGCCGACATGACTCAGTGGCATAAACAGTATCAACACTTGGTGGATGAGTGTGATGACCGCGAGGAGATTTACATCGGCCCCCCCAACTGGTACATTCCTGAAGACTTCCATTCGAGTTTGTTTAGCTGCCTACGACATGGTATTGGCAGCTCTATCGAAGACTACGCATCAACACTTGCCGATTATATGCAGAACTTGGACGACCTGAAAGGGCTTCTGGACGACGACTATATTGATTCTGTTCGACACGGAGATGCTAAAGGAGGTGAGCTAGAGCTGTATGCGGCTTCTCGTATGCACGTCTGCGATATTGAGGTGAAAAACTTGGATGAGGACTGTCGTGTCATCTCAGAGTTCACTTACACGGCTGAAAATGCTTCCCGTACGATCCGTTTGGCTAGAATCAGTTCGTGGTTTGTGCTCCAAGTTCATGGCACACAAGTATAATGCACTTCTTGATTTACGTCTCCGAATTCCTTTGCGTTTTTTTTTCTTCTTTCCTATACACCGCTTAGGCGCTGTACAGACCTCCTATCTAAGCCGTTGGCTGCTCAAGGCCCAAGTAAACCCGTATAGTATCTGAAACTAGCATGTAATATTTGAGCCGGGGTCGACAACTTTGTGGAGGCGTTGGCGAGATGAAAATATCTGAAACTAGCATGTAATATTTGAGACGGGGTCGACAACTTTGTGGATGCGTTTGGCGAGATGAAAATGTATAGATGAGATCGCTCGTCTGGGACGCGCCGACGAAAACTGGGACGTGGGACCCACATTATGGGGCCTACTAGCAAAGCATATTGGATATGAGGCCAGGCGCTCACAACGAAATCCATCGTACTCGTCCCGCATGGCCGCGGCCATCCAGTCCCTCCAGATACTAGCCGAGGAAAAGTCAAACGGGAAAGCTTCTATCTTATACATCGGTCCATTTTTCATCATCGTTGTCGTCGCCACTATCATCCTTGCTATCCTCATCCTCACACAAATCTGTGGCAACGTATCTTTGTTGTGCTGCCGGATGAAGTTGTGAAGGCACGCTAAGCAAAATTTATAGTTCTGGCAACGACAAACTGACATTCAATGAATACAAGTAGAATCTTGAAGCTCCTCTTCAGGATACCAATGACACGCTCGACAACGTTGCGTGCTTTTGCGTGTATGAGATTATACAGATCTTTTGTAGTATTTGGTCGTGTCCTCAGCCTTTGAGGCGGTGGCGCTCCCCACTGTACTGAATGAGAATTTGGGTTTGTAGTGCATACCCAGCGTCTCCAATGACGTAATGATGCTCTCAGATCTCACTAGAAGCTCGCTCCTGGCTAGTATCATAGAGTCATGCGCCTCCCCCTCAGCACCAGGCAATATCCAGCTCCAGTTTATTGTAATTAGCACATTTGTGGCTGGCCACTCCTTTCCTTGACGGCAACTACGACTGGTATGTACACGCCGTCAGTAGCTCAGAGTGCTTGATAAGAAAACAATTTCTTCTGTAAACAAAGTTGGCATTTTGGTAGAGGGCCTTGATAACAGCATGTAGGCCAACTCGGTGATAGCGATGTACCGTAGCAAACGCCATCTTGAACTTGGCAGATTGATCTCTTCACGACGCGCCTCTTCAAAGCCAATCCAGCAAAATAGCTAAAACGTTTCGGTGATATTTCGTCTTGGACGGTATATGTCCCTCGCACAAATCAGATAAACGAATCAAATGGACCTCAGTCTATTTGGAAGTGGTCTCTAAAAATGAATCGTTCGGATTCATGTAGATTGACTGAAAATTCGTGCGTGGGGATTTCTGTGTTGAGTAGTCGTGACACACTGTCGCTATCACCTATTGTGTGTTGTTTTGATGACTTGAGCATATTTGCGAGAGCTTGGAGAACTCACAGGGCGTCGCCATCGTCGTCATCGTATTTCCACAGTTTTTTCAGGTTGATCACCATTTAAACTAAATATTTCGCACGAACTACATATTGGGGGTAGTCAATTGTGCAGCAGCAAGTTCGTTTTTGATCTCGGTGGTGCCATTACGACGGATATTTTGGCCAATCAAAAGCAACGTAATTAGGGGTAGTCAATTGTGCAGCAGCAAGTTCGTTTTTGATCTCGGTGGTGCCATTACGACGGATATTTTGGCCAATCAAAAGCAACGTAATTGACTCCCCCTTTGCGACGTTGCAGCAAGATCAGAGTTTTGTGCAGCTCGGCAGGAGGTCTTCTTCACCAAAGTACTGGTCAAGATGCCGCGATCCTCCGCAAGACAGCGAGAGTTAGGCCATTTGCGTGCAGTGCTGGTACAGAGAGAATACGCAGCCATCACGCGGAACCTGCTCAACGACGAAGACTCTATCGAGGATGAACAGGATGAGTATTGTGCCTTCAAGTTGGAGCGCATTCTGGCGTCTCGGTACGCGTCTAGGCCGTCACGCTACCGGAGGAGAAAGGATCGCTGGCTGAAGTTGCTCCACAACCACGTTCATACGTCCGACACCGAGTTTCTGAAGCACTTTCGGCTCCGCCGCTCCGAGTTCTTTGAACTGGTAAAGCTGGTAAGGGACGACGCTGCAATCAAGACTGCAAGCGGGAAACCATTTCGAGGTGGCGTCGAGCTGCACCTAATGGTACTTCTCAAGTACCTTGGCTCTTATGGTAACGCAAATACAGCGCCCGAGATCGGAAAGTGTCTAGGCATTTCAAGGGGGTCCGTTTATGAGTACCTTGACCGAGCTGTCGCGGTAGTACTGAAGCTTGAGGCTACTGTGATCACATGGCCAGACCATGAGGAGCGTCGCGTTATCGCGCAGCGGATTAAAGACTCACACGGTTTCGTCAACTGTGTAGGCCTCACGGATGGCACGCTATTTCCACTCGCGACTAAGCCACGACACAATGGAGAAGACTACTTCAGCCGAAAGTCTTCATATTCGGTTAACGCTTTGGTGACGTGTGATGATGTCGCCAGGGTGAGGAATATAGTGGTGGGGTGGCCGGGTTCCGTCCACGATAACCGCGTGTGGGCGAACAGTCCCATGGCGCTGCACCCAGCCAAATACTTTCAATACAACGAGTACATACTTGGTGATTCAGCTTTCCAGGCCTCGAAGATGATGGTCCCTGCATTCAAGAAGCCTCCAAGAGCCGATTTACACCCTGATCTTCACTATTTCAACAAGAAATTGGCCAGTATTCGCATCAAGAGCGAACATTGCATTGGATTACTCAAGATGCGCTTCCAGTGCCTCCGTGAAGTGCGTGTGCAGCTCAGCAAAAAGAGGAAGTACATGAGACGGTTGATTCAGTACGTGACATGTGCTTGTATTATTCACAACCTACTTATAGCAGAGCCCATTCCTTCGGAGTGGCAACGAGAACTTGAGCATTTTATTCGTGGTAGGCTCGATGACGAGGACGAACTCAACATGCCGGTTCCTGCCGAAGCTGCAGGAGGTGAAAGACGAAACCAACTTCTAGCGTACATGCTAGAAATCCGTGGTGATGGGTAACAACGCATCAATGTCTTCTTTTGCTACCCCTTCATCCAGCAGCTTCTTTCGCTCTCGAAGAAGCGCAATCTTGCGTTGCATGCGCCAGTGCTCAGCCTCTTGTCGGTATTTAAGAGCCTGCGCGGAGGATTCATCAATACGAGCATTTACTGCACGCGCCTCATTTTCCAGTTGTTGCTGGCGATTTTGCATCTCTTGTTCCTGCAGGTGCACTTGATGCTTTCGCACTTCCAGCTCCAT
>JAIKVB010001638.1:0-11631 GCA_024679045.1 Phytophthora brassicae
GCGGGAAAGGAGACGGCACGGGAGCGCTAGGATTCTCCATCGAGCTTGAAGAACTCCAAATGATCCTCTCTCTACGTCCTTCCGACATGCTTCTTGCACCTTCGTGAAGTATGTTTCCCTCTTGTCGCGGGGCTGGTAGAGGGGATTCAGAAACACCGGCCAGTCCGGGTATATACCATCCGCCAAGCAGTATGCCATCGTGTGCTTGTTTCCATTCAGCATGTATTCCACCCGTGGTGATTAATCTCTCATCATTGCGTCAAACACGGTAGACCGATCCAATATGTTAATATCGTTGAGTGAACCCGGATAGCCAAAATTCGCGTGCCATATCCACAGGTCTTGGCGGCACAGGCTTCTAGCACAACTGTTGGCTTTTTTCCTTCCCTTTGAACTGCCCGGCCTGCGCGGAAGGACAATTCTTCCATCCCCAGTACATGCAATCGATGCTCGCCCACATCCCAACAAACCCTCACCAGGCGTTAACCTCCAGTAATCGAAGCAAGTCCGCTTCAGTAGGAGATCGGAGATCTCTGGACGAAACACTTGTTCACTGCGTCGACGAAATGAGCGACGCAGTCGTAGACGACCGACTTGCTCATCTCAAGGTTTTCGTCTAGGGCGTCAGCAGAGTCTGCGTTGGCCAGCACCCGAAGAGCTGCTATAACCTTCATGAGAGGATGAATTCCCAGGTCTCCTTTGCAATCTCTACGCTGCTCAAAGTATCGATCTGTCTCCCGTACCCCATCCAAAATACGCAAGAACAATCTTTTGTTCATCCGAAAGCGACGTCGAAAGTCTTCTGCATTGTAGACGGGATCTTCCGCGAAATACTGCTCTACCATTCGGTCGAACGACCTTGAAAGTCGCGCCGCTTGTTTGGAGACTTCCCTGGCGTAGATCCACCGCGTCGAGGGCGCTTCTTCTCGCCGAGCAGGTCCTGCGTTGTGTGCTGCATCGCGTTGAAAAGGTAGATGATGTCCTCGTCGTCGGACTCGCTTTCCTCCCACTTCCCAAAGCAATCGCCCTGGTGCATTTCACCGCTGGAGAAGTGCATGCTGCTTTCAGAGATTTCACGGGGAGGAATACTTGCCTTCGGATATGGCGCACTTTTGCCGTGAACCGGTGCGAAACTGACTTAGGCAAATTTGCGGGGCCTCATTGTCACACGGAGAAAATACCGAATTTTGTCTTTGCGATACCTCAACCGGTGGCAGTGCTCTAAGATCGAGGGGACGCGTCCTTTCACTCTCAGGTGGTCGAGAGGTCGCGTTGTTTAAATAGCAATCTGTTGAATCTCAGTGGTCGAGCGGCTGTTAAACTACCCTAATATCGAAAAGGCGTGTCTAACGCTCTCAGGTGGTCGAGCGGTTGCGTTATCAAAATAGCACCTAACCCTAAAGAAGGTTCTAGGAATGTTCTAAGTGGTAAATTACGGTAATGAAAAACTGCCGGCGTAATGTTCCAAGTACTATTGTGCCTTAAGTTACAGGAATTATGTCCTGTAGAAAGCGAGTGTAATTCAACGTCAAATCCTTTGAGTAGCTCCTGAGCTACAATTATAAACAACGATAAAGCCTTGTCAACCTTTGGATTGTCGGTTTTTTCTTGGCCATTCAATGAAATCGACCATAATACGATCCTAACTCCGTCGCTAAGCCCGCTATTCAACGTGTCAGCCAGCGTAACTTGACGATAATGTATGTAATGCGATTTGCTAAAACAACGAGTTAGACCTGTGTTTAGACAGAAGTTATGAAAGGCACAATACTACTTGAGACCCCAGCTACGGAGACCCCGGCCACGGAGACACCAGCCACACAGAAACTTGCTACGGAAACGCTAGCGACTGAGACCCCAGCTACGGAGACCCGGCCACGGTGACACCAGCCACAGTGACACCTGCTTCGGAAACGCCAGCGACTGAGACCCCAGCTACGGAGACCCCAGCCACGGAGACTGTCACGTACTGTGGTACGGGGGTGCCGTGCCAGGAGGCAAGGCGGCGAGGATTACAGTTCCTAATGGCTACCAAGCGTCAGGTACCCTTAAGGGTACCACTGCTCGATGAAGAGATGGACTTCCTGAAGATGACGCTAGCTGGAACCTGAGTACGCGAGGGGAGAAGACGCGCTCGGAAGCTAGGAGGAAGTGCTGCCCAGAAGGAGGGCTACGAACGGGACGGAGGACAGGACCGCCGAGTGGAGCTTTCTACAGTCTTAAACGACGGAGTGTCACGGTGGAGGACGGGCGTCCTACTCGGAAGCTAGGAGGAAGTGCTGCCCAGAAGGAGGGCTACGAACGGGCGGAGGACAGGACCGCCGAGTGGAGCTTTCTACAGTCTTAAACGACGGAGTGCCACGGTGGAGGACGGGTGTCCTGGAGGGTACCACTAGTGGTTTTAAAGGGGTAGTGTCATTCATAAGGGTGTATCAGCGTGGAGCCTACACCTATACATTTGAAGCTCAGTCGTGGATATTCCTTGCAGACAACAAGCAGGGCTAACAACAAGAGTTAATCAACGTTTACTTTTTACTTTACGCTTCCCTGATCAAGTCCCTACTCATCGCCAACAGCAAGTCGGCTGCCCTACCCTGGGTAGTCAAGGAAGGTGCATGACATTCGGTGGAGAAGCAGGGTAACCGCTGGAGAAGGACTTGTTTGGTACAAGCCGTGAAGACTTGGGGTTCGTGGTAGAAGAACGGTCGTGTGGAACAGCTGTGAGAAGGTCAGGTTAGGCCCGTGTCGCTAACGGTTTGACTCAAGCGTGCGTGGCTGAGACAGTCAGCCTCAGAGAGCGTCGACGGAACACCTACCGGGAAACAGAGTTACACTTTTGTTTGGAATCCTAGGACCGAGTGAAGGCAGCGGAATAAGAGAAGAAGAGAACGGTCCGGAAGACCGAGTGAAGGCAGCGGAATAAGAGAAGAGGATAACGGTCGGAAGACCGTTCTTCGCTTACTGAAGCGTATAAATTGGGAAACAAGGGTTCCGTGGAAGGAACTGGATTGTCTTCGCGCGATCAAGACGAGGAACGCGATCTCAACGCTGCGTTCGACGACGCCTTCGGTGACGCGACTACAGTCCGGAATATGGGAGGAGGTGAGCCAGTACCCGGTACGTCTGCTCCCGGTGAAACCCTTGCGGGAGCTGGATCTGGTGATACTGTGCAGAGTGTATCACTGCGTCTGGAGTGTTCCCTATAATGGGGGAAGGAGGAGGGAGTGGTGTCGCTCCTTCCTCTTGTATAGAGGACGACATGAGAGAGGGTACTTCAGACTCTGGACCTAGTGTAGTAGGTGGGTCTGAAGGAAGGAATAGTACTGAGAAGGGTACCGGCGCGTATGTGTGTATGATCGTAGACGATCTGAAGAAGAAGATGTCGGAAGAAGAGAGGAGCGAAAAACAGATGATATCGACTTCGATGAGTGTTGTGACCAAGGTGGAAATGGAGACAAAGAATAGCAAAGTGCACAGTCCGAGGCTGGAAGTCAAGACTGAACAAGAAGAGTACCATACACCCTTGAGGAAGAGGTGAGGGGTACCAGGCGGAGTAGCATAGTGCGCGCCACTCAGGAAGCTACTCCCTCTGAGCTAGACGAAGAGAAGGTTTCCTTCGTCGTCGTTATCAATCACGGCTTAATGGGGCAAACTATTGATTAGTTAGTGAAGCTTGGTTGCATGTACCCCCTGTGGCCTGGTGTTGAAATCTGGACACTCTCAAGCTGATGCTCGAATCATTTGATCTGCTACATCGCGGAGCATGCCGGGTCGGAGACGAGTGTAGACCGCAAAGCACCAACCGGACCATCTGCCCATGAGTTTAATCACCAATTCGCTTTTACTTGCCGCTAGGAGAGCACAGGTACCTCCAATTCGTAGTGAATGAGCCGAGATGTCGCTAGGATTGGCTCCGTATTGCTTTGCTGCATCCTTGATAGCTTTCGTCACTTTAGTCTTACTGATTGTCGAGCTGTGAGAGACCGAGACCAAGTATGGGCCTAACCGCTAGCCTGAAGATATCCACTTCAGTCGGGTCCTCAAACAGAGCTCGGCAGCTGCTACTGGACACAATAGTCGATCCCCAGAGCGGTAATGCCGGATTGTGTTGCCTTGTCTAGTCTGGTCGCCCTTGTGCGCCCGGAAAATAATTTCTACTGATTCTGCCGATCCGGATCCTGGATGCGTCACGTTTCCGCCTTGGTCACGTAACATAACGTCCTTTGATTTAATACAGTGTGTTAATCCACCGCCGGTCGCCTCACTGCAAGGTAATGTCCACAGCTCCGAGCTGCGGTCCAGAAAGAAGAACTACCGATCCCCACAACATGTCCAAGTGGTCACCGTTCTCCAGTGCTCGCTGTTGCCGGAAAATGAGATGCATCTCGCGCAGCATGGGCGCGGTGATGGGCTGCTTCCGCTCCACTTGGCTGTTGGATCTTTTAAATCCTTGAGTAATAAGCTCAAATTCCGGACTCTTGTAATTGAGCCGTGCGTTTCGAAAGCCCCGGTGAGCGAAAGCGACAGCTGCCATCTTACCGTCGAACGTCTGATATTTGTTTCCGCGACCACGGGAGTTATGGCCCTCGAGAGCACACAATCCCGCGAAGAGACCGACGATTCCGGCTTGTCGTTCCTGGGATAGCTGATCGACCCCCCCCCACACCGAGAATCCAAACTCCTCGCAGAAGTTTGCCCAGTGGCGAAACTTCTTTGCGTAGGTTCCCAGGGTCGAAACGTTGATGGCGGCCCTCCGAAGTCGTCTTGATTCTTCTCCGATTCGAGTGAGTCGGTCTGTACACACATGTCATCACATTGGTGAGCTGTTGAGTGAACATCGCAAGATCGCGCCTCAGTCTTCCTGCTGAGCATTTTACTGACTGAGAGCTTCAACTTTCTGCAAGACTGAGCTAGAGCCAGTGAGCGAAGGGCCTGCTGTCCATTTGCATGGTCGCAATACATCTTCTCAAGAAGTCTGACTTCCCAGGTGGATCGTACATTTAGCCGCACATGCGCCTACGTTTGACGACATGGTTCCACGGTAACCCACTCCTTTAGTGTTGCGAGGATCGTGTTCGCAAACACCGCTTCGTCCCAATCTGTTGTGAGTTCAACTCGCCGAGTCCTTTGGGGCGTCAGACCGTGAATAGTAATACTGCTCTTATCGCACCAGATGATCCATCCGTCTGTTTCTGGTGGGTCGTTACCAAATAGTACCATCGGAACTTCCGCAAACACGTTTTGGAAGACAAATTGATTCCACCACTCTTGGTCCCGGCGCAGCGAGCCGGTCATCAAGGTCCCTAGACGTCCGGACCTTTTTGTCGCCAACTGGACGCTAATGAGACGCTGAATGAAGGGTTTGGCACCCACCACTCTTGGTCCCGGCGCAGCGAGCCGGTCATCAAGGTCCTTAGACGTCCGGACCTTTTTGTCGCCAACTGGACGCTAATGAGACGCTGAATGAAGGGTTTGGCAATAGGGATGAATGTAACCACGTGCCGAAGCACTCCGACTAAGCTGTCTAGTCGTTTCAGAGTAATGAAGCGCTTGGCCATTGTCTCTGCAGTGACCCGCTTTTTTTTGTCTACCTTTCGGGCGGGAATGGTAACACTTAGGTCGGGAATATTCCAGTCAATGCCGACTGCGTGAAAGCAACGGGACAAAGTTCTGAACTTCCCCTCATACCAGCCTTCAGATCCGAGGACCAGATTGATTGCGTCCCGAAGTCGACGCTCTGCGCGTAGCAAACGGTCATCGATGTCTATTTCAATGAGGACAATATCGTCCACCCACTGAAAGATTCAAAATGGCTCTGGGAAGCCGGACACGTAGGATTTACCTGTGCGCTGACAGTGCCGCGCTGCTTTCCCGAAAACAGCGAAGTAGCCTGGGGAGGCCGTCCACCCGAAGACGGCCACACCAGATACGATCCCAACCTGCGATCGGGGTAGGGTGTCCCCAAATGCAGAAGCATGTTTTGCGTGTACCGGCACGTGAAGGAATGCATCTGCGATATCTGCACCGAGCGCATATATCGGTAGACCGGGATAGGGGTTACGTAAGTCCAACACTCGTCGAGCAATGCTTGAATACGGATCCCACCGCGCGTCAGGTGTTTGATTCGTGTCGGTAGCATCGTTTACAAAAGAACCCGCTGGAGCGGAGAGATCGTGAATAGTACGACCATCCACGTTGAGAGGTGTATCTTTCTTTGGTACCAGGGCAAAGGCGCTTGAGTGGAACGCAGGGTCGCCAGTCAGAGCAGTTATACCCGCAAGGATACACCGTCCGCGGTAATAATCCTTCAGCAGGCGATGTATGACGACATCGGCACCGACCACCGCGCTGGGGTAATTTACAGGCACAGGACGCACACCACACCGAGGTGAGGCATCCCGCCAATTGAGAACGACCCCATTCGTCGCAATGCTGCACAGTAACTCGAGGTCGGGATAAGTAGCGAGGTGCGTCCGGTACAACCACGGTCGCAGGGCCTTGTTGGGACGCTGGTTCTGAGAGGTTTGCCCTCTAAATAAGCGAAGGGTGCCGGCAATAACCATGTGAGGAAGCTGTATGACCGCGTTCAGGAAGCACACGTCCGTCTCCGGAATATGAAGGCGACCAGCACTCGGCGAGCAGAATACCGTGCCGACCGGGAAGGGTATCCTGTGTGCCTGTGCTAAAGCTTGAAAGCGACGAAACACACCCAGAGGAACACACCGCGTGACACCTTCATTGGAGCATGTACGACCCACTAACGTGTCGAATGAAGTGGTGTCGTGTCGAGCTGAGGTCGAAATAGAAGGCGGCGGAGATGGGTCGAGTTCCGGTCCCGGTGCGGCCATAAAGTGGTTGGAGGAACCGACTGCGCACCAAATGCAGGATGCGACAATAATCAACCATGACAAATTGCCAGAGCATTCTCCATTTTGCGTAATCGTTCTCCAATAGGGAGGGAAGCGTGGGAAGCGAACAGCCACGCCGTAGGGGGTCCGTGGAGGACGACAAGTCAAGGGGCCAGGCCGTGTCTACTGATGTGTAGAAGTGGAGGAAGACGGGCTTTCTCTGTTCATGATCCAATTGCAGAGGTGTTCATGATCCAATTGCAGAGGCCGTCGGCTGCCACGTTGTAAACGCGAGGTAACGCCGTAAGTGTTACTATTCGAAGGCGATGTAGAATGAAGCGTATTTCTTGCAGCATCGGCATCAAGTGAACTGCGTGGACCCGGTTGGAGGTCAGCGCCATATTAATAATGATGCTGGAGTCGCCAACGATTCGTATCGGTATAGAGCGATGGTGGAGTAGCCACTGGAGACCTACCAGGAGCCCCATGGCCTTCATTTCGTTGTTAGTACCTCCCGGGCGCACGACACCGGCAGCCCGCCATAATCTGACGCCTGAGTCAGACCAGGCGCAACAACCGTACGCGCTGACGTGTTCAGCGACACGAGCGCCACCGTCAAAGGCTAGTAGAAGATACGGGAGGGACTGTCCCGAGCAGGTCGAGTTGATAGGCGCCACCTTCATGATGCAGAACAAGGGAAGTAGGTTCCAAAGGAGCAACCGACGCGTATGAAGCAGGGACTAAACGAGGCGTGTGAGCAACGGATTCAATTAATGAAAGAGGTGAATACGTTTCACCGCGATGCACATCGCCTCCGCGGCATCAGGCGCGTTGGTCCGGGTGCCCCGACTTGAGCTCGCCGTGCTTATTCGTGATAAAGGTCGACACCTCCGCAGGGAGAGTGATGAGCACGTGGGCGTTGTGACAACTGGGAAAGTTGCACTTTGTGCGTCTGAAAGCGAAGACACACAGGCTTACCGCCATGCTTGGGCACTTGGGCCTTGATGCTCTCGGGAATGGAGCCGGATAATGGTCCGGACGACGGACGTCGTTGAGGTTGGTCAGATCGGCGACGACGCTTCATACGAGCGGGATGCCGAGTCGGAGACTGTTGACGCGCCCAGGTGGCAATCAACGCTTGATCAAAAACGTGACGGACCAAACGGCGGTAATCATCGGAATCCGGTGACAGAATCGCCTGAGCCTGGCCTACCAGTCCAGCAGCTGGCATTTCATCACGGATGGCTTGGAACAGACACGTGAACACGTGTGTGTACAAACTGATCGTCGCAAAGACGAGCCCTTGGGGCGCTCGGTCCAGCAAGCGAGAGAGCGAGTCGGCGTGGACCGTCCTAAAAACCTCGGCCACTGGGCGAGGGTACCACTCCATCGCTGCCTCTTGGATACAGTACATAGTGAAGGGCAAGTCATCAATGCTGCTAATGAATGCCACAGGGCTCGTATCGGCTGATGACCACGTCATCTGATCGTAAGTCACCGAGCGCCCCCCCCGCTCTGCGCAGGAGGAGGAAGAAAGTGATCAAGTTGGCGAGTGCCGAAATTGATCGCAAAGAGCATCTTCGCCGTAACCTTTGAAACTCGGTAGCGGATGCGTAGGTTTTCGTGATGCTGGATAGCCGAGACGCGATCCAATATAGATTCGCCAGAAAGATGCAAGAGCAGAATCAGAAAACGTACCGTTGGGTCGCGGACCGACGCGAGCAACTTGGTGAACCTGAAGCGCGGCTGCAGGGGGGCGGAAGCTGGTAGAGCCTGCCATCAGGTCGGCAACTGTCTGTTGCAGTACCTCGTGGGCATTAGACATAGAGTGCTGGCGAGCATGAAAGGGATTCGGGAGTCTTGAGCTCGATTCAGCGGGATCGATCCGTTTACTAGGTCGTGCACGAGGACTATCGCGATGGTGAACAGGCCAGCGACCGTCCCGACGGCTGTCTCCATGCGGCGACCGATCACGCACGTGACCGTGATTGAATCGCCCAGTAGGATTATCATGGTACGTGCCGCGACCAGCGCCTGAGTCAGACCAATGGGGTGACTCGGGTCTGTAGTCTTCGTAATCAGCCAAGCGAGGTGGCGAGCGAAATTCTTGTCGCCACTGTGGGCGAGATGGCACCGCAACTGGCTCGCGATCAGCAGACCGATCACGATGTCTACTCCGGCTGCGTCTTCGGCGATGACGGGGACTTGAGCTGCGGTTGCGAGGGCTGCACCGGCTCTCATGACGGCGGCGGGAGCTGTGGTGAACCCTGGCTGATCTTGACTGCCGGTCTGGCCGTATCTGGTCAGGGCTCGGGTCATCCTCCGGTCTCGGACCTGAATACTGCTGTTGCAGTGATACAGGTCGCTCGTGCTGCTGTCGGACAAGCTGTTGAGTGGACGCCGCGATCTGCTGTGTGGACTGCGTCAATGCCATAAGTGTAGCCATCATAGCATCATGCGTCAGGGATGGCGGAACAGTGACGGGCGTGGAAGTGGCTTCAGTCACTGGTGCTGGTGTCGACGTAGTCCCCAACACAGTAGAACAGGGGGCGGCGGCGGTGTACCACTGACGAGGCACTGGAGGAGCCAAAGTCGGTGGAGTATGTATTGACTACTAGATCGGGAATACCTCGGGGTAGCGGTCGACCGCGGGAAAACCCCACTGCGAGGATATCAGCTGGCGACTCTGTGTTGCTGTCCTCATCCTCATCAACCCGTGTCGACGGGCGGGATGGACCAATGTACGTACGGGCGTAAACCAATGGCGTAACAGAAACAACACGTCCAAATTCTGTTACCATTCTAATAGGAAGTAGCCCAAAATCAACAAGAGTGTCGGATCCAGATGGAACGAATGCATCTCGAAGCAGTCGTTGAAGTTCAGGTTCGACCTGAGACGTGACTATAAACTCAGACCAGCGTGAGCGAAAGCGAGCGAGCCGACGAGCGGGTTTAGATGTTGCTGGCACTCCGTGGCACCAGCCGACTACGAACTCGTCACGCGAAATAAGCTGGTTCCAAACCAAGTCGCACGGTATGACAACGTGTACGGCCTCCTCGGACGCCGGCTGACGGATGGCCACAACATACAGGTAACGAGAAGCGGGCTGGAGAGTGGCGCCGGATGGCTTCGAGAAACTTAGCCCATCGAGCGTGATGTACGCCACGACTTGGCCGTCGCGAAAGACGCCCAGCGAAGCTTTCAGGAGGCGACGGTTGTCAGGTCTGGAGCCGGCGGCTACGTAACAGGACTTGAACCGCAAGAAGCGAAAGAGAAGTAGCAATGGGCGGTCTCGAAGCTCCGACGACAGGTCCTCAGATGGACGCGTCAATAGGCTGTATGGGATCACAATGTTCTGCCAAGACGGGTCGTCGTCGAGCCCGTGCGCGTCGTCAGCGTCAGTGCGACGGTGGATGAGTTGGCACGCCCAACCTGGGCGTCGCGATATGTCGTCAACCATGAACGGGGTGTCCTGTCCCGGGCGGATGTGGCGCGACTCAAGCAGGAGAGCGTAGATGGACCCGTCCCAGTCACCTTCAGGGTGCTCGGCGGGACACTCAAGCCGGACGACATGACCGCGGAGGCCATCCGCTAGTGAGATGGACATAGGTGGACTGCTTGACATGAGAAAGGAAAAAAGTGAGACTTGGCTCTTTCTTCCCGAAGCAGATCTGTACTGCTTCGCTGCTTCTCTGCGCGAAATCGGCGTTCTTAGGGGGCTTCGCTCCTCGGGGGCTGAAAGCTGACTGCCGTCTTTCCGCCCCTAACCGGAAACCCCGGTTCGCTGAACCGTTTTCGTCTCTTGAACCGTCCACGTCTCGCGGATGGGATCCTGGCAAGTTACAGCGTGAGCGTACAGATTAACGCTACTGTTCCTGAACCAACGGAGAAAACGGGTCACAGTCCGAGGCTGGAAGTCAAGACTGTACCAGAAGAGTACCAGACACTCTTGAGGAAGATGTGAGGGGTACCCGGCGGAGTAGCATAGTGCGCGGCTACTGCCTCTGAGCTAGAAGGGTCTCGCGGATGGGATCATGGCAAGTTACAGTGTGAGCGTTCAGATTAACGCTACCGTTCCTGAGCCAACGGAGAAAACGGGTCACAGTCCGAGGCTGGAAGTCAAGACTGTACTAGAAGAATACCAGACACCCTTGAGGAGGAGGTGATGGGTACCCGGCGGACTAGCATAGTGCGCGGCACTCAGGAAACTACCGCCTCTGAGCTAGAAGGGTCTCACGGATGGGATTCTGGCAAGTTTCAGCGTGAGCGTTCAAATTAATGCTACTGTTCCTGCACCAACGGAGAAAACGGTTATTTCGTGGAAGGGGTTCGGCAAGTTACAGCGTGAGCGTTCCAGTGGATGCAACTGTTCCTGCGCCAACAGAGAAGACGGAGGATCTCTCGGATGAGGTCCTGGCAAGTTACAGCGTGAGCGTTCCGAATAACGCTACTATTTCTGGGCCAACGGAGAAAACGGTGATTTCGTGGAAAGGGTTCGGCAAGGTACACCGTGAGCGTTCCAGTGGATGCTACCGTTCCTGCGTCAACTGAGGAGAAGGGTTTCCCGCCACTCCACGCTTGGGTGTTGCCGCCTGAGGAGCTGGGAGGTCTGTCAATAGGCACACCTACTAGCGTGGACGAATAACTGGAAGACGAAAGAGTAATGAGTCCGACGGTTCCGACGAAGGCGAAATGGACCACGATCAAAACAGAGAAGGCTGTTCCGTCGAGGTCGGGGAGCCCGGATCGCCCTACTACTTCTAAGCACCTCCGAGCGACCGC
>JAIKVB010001639.1:0-11631 GCA_024679045.1 Phytophthora brassicae
GTTGCAGATATGCAACTGTCGGCTGGAACGACGGCTGAGACCCAAGCGGATACACAAGCCGAAGCACGTGCAACTAACTCGACAGAGGATGATATTGATATCCGCTGTGGTGTAATTTCTCGTCTACTCGACGAAGACCAGCATTTGACGCTGCTCCGCTTGGACAAGTACTTCCCTCACTGGTCGACGTGCCGGTCCAGGGAAGTCCGGCTCCACTACGGAGCGAAATGGGCCGTGATACTAAAAGAGATGCAGACTCGCTATCCCAACTTGGGTGACTTCAAGGGAGCTACGCTACAACACATTTGCCAGAATGCCCGAGCGAAGCAGAGGCTGGCGAGTTTGCGGAAAGTTGAAGTGGATCATACAACGTGTCCTAGCAAGATCGGCGAGCTGACGAGAGAGTTGGCGAGAAAGAAACGGAAGTACAAGAAGACGCTAGGAGATGTGACGGTAGCGACTGAGCACTGGCGGCAGAAGAGTGAAAATCTTGCCCAGCGACTTGTGGAAACGGAGCAGCGACTTTACGAAATTGAGATGCGAGCGAGGACTGAGCAGCAAGAGAGCGACAAGAAAAATGAATGTCTTCAGCTAAAACTTAAAGCAACTACGCGGAAGGCGAACGCTTTCAGTAAGTACTTTAAGAATTTAGTGAAAGGTGCGGAAGACGAAAGCGACTCCGACTTGTAGTTTGTTTATCAAGAAGTTCCGAAATGTTATTTTTTGCTGCAATTTTAATGCGAAATGAAAATTTATTCCTTTATCATTTGTTTTAATTAAGTTACGTGAAATTCTCGGGAAAATACTTGGATAGTACCGTACCAGTATGCTGTACGCGGTATGAATAACTATATTTCCAGCTCGGGCGCCAAAACCGCTCGTAGGTTCATCTAGGACATGCAACACTGGGCTGTGCAGCAACCTCCACTCCCAACGCCAATGGGCTGCTACCACGATTAATTGGCCAGCCACACCGTTCAGTCTCGGGAAATCCATACATTCGTCTACAATCTCTTCTACTCTTTCAAGATGCTTTCCAGAAGCTCACTTCCATGGGGTATAGAATGCATTGCGTACGATTCCTTTGGCTGTCTTGGAGTAAAGATGGGTGTGTCCGTAAACGAAGGTGCAAGCGGTGGTGGTAATAACGTTGGGAAAAGCTTCATGTCTGGAGTACTCCATCATCATAAAGGACTGAACCAGATCGACAACGTCCACTGTGGCGAGGAAAATGATTCCTGGTCCGACCCATTTCGGGGTCGGAAGGAATGGCAAAGAGCTGAAGAGAGTACTTACCCAACGTCCAGCCTTGGTACAACATGCAGTAATCAATGCCGCCGTACTCGCAACTATCTAAGTTTCTGCTGCGATATTGACCCACAAGAATCTCTACCCACTGCTGCGACACAAAATCCCTCGGTTGTCCAAGACAGTCACTCCAGTATAGCCACCGCATCGCCGATGGAAGTTGTTGGCGCGAGACATTGAAGCCAGCGAATAAAATGAACAGGAGCAACGCCAACGTGGAAGCAATGTATAGAGATGAACACGCCTCGATCTGGAAGAAAATACTCATGTACAGAGTAAATATGATGAAACTCAACGGAGGCGACAAATCCTCCGACGCAGTACACACCGAGCTGAAGAGCCTTCGCAGTCTTCAGGAAAATGAGTGTCTTGCTGAGGAGCATACGTCACGACCGTGGGAGCTTTGCCTTCAGTTGATTAGGACTCAGGTCATTGTACAAGACTTCCTCGTCCAGCGTCATACTCTTGGAGATCGTGTCGAACTTTCCGCTCAGCAGCTTGAGTACCTAGTACCGACTTGCCCGACCCAGATCGTCCAGCACCAGCCTCATGGAGTTTTATGGTGTGAAAGCTCCAGTGATGTTCTTGATGATCCGTCGACGCACAAACGTCTTGCTAGTAGTGATTTCGCCCACTATGTCTTGTCGATATTTCTCCGCAGCCAACGTCTCGCGCATCATTGGACTTGATGCTGTTTAAGTTGCTGCCACTGCAGGCGGAACGGATACTTCAACGGCCTGCGAAACATGGCGGAGCATCATGAAGAGCTTGATTGCAAAATCGATAATTCGATGAGGCGTGAATGGCGCTCCTCTATCTGCTCCAAAACGTCGAGAGAAGGTTCAGCTTAAGTACGATTCTATGTACAGGTAACAAGAAAAAGGCGAGTCTTTATATACGGATAGCGGTTACCTTTATAAACATAAACAAGTAAATCACAATTGGTTTTACTCAGCATTCTGGTATATTTCTTGTAATTTCTCCTCGTAAAGTGTGATATCCAAAAAATCTTTCCAGCAAACTGGCAACCATGTGTGCGGTACACCAACCAGTCCACATCCAGCAGTACAGGACTCACACAGTCAATCGTAACGTCACCATCACTCTCATGTACGCGCCCGTGGACGTGGAGTCGGCCAAGCTGCAGCACCAACATCCTCCCTCTCAAAGAAGCAACACATTAAAGCACCTCCAGCGTGTCCTGACGGTGCTGGTGCTCGTAGCTCTGGGTCTCACCGCTGGCCTCCTTCTCTTCCGCTTCGTACGCAGCGACGACTTCGACCTGGTGGTACAATGGCTACAAACACACGAGACGCTGGGCGCTGCCATCTACGTGAGCAGCTTCACAGTCTTCGTAGTGTTGTGTTTCCCATCCACAGCGTTCGAACTGCTAGCTGGCTACATCTTCGGCTTCTGGCTGGGGCTGCTGCTGGCCACCACAGGCAAACTCGTGGGCTCTGTGCTCTCGTACGGCATTGGCCGGTTCCTCTGCAGAAGACGCGTACACGCCTATATGGCGCGCGGCCACCCAGCTCTTCAGGGGTTTCAGAGTTTGCTGCACAAGAAACAGGTGCTTGTTGTCTTCCTTACGCGCGTCGCCTTCTTTCCCATTGCCGTCAAGAACTACGGACTGAGCGTATTGGACGTGCGGTTTCCCGTCTTCTTCGCGGCCGCATTACTCACAGGTCTGCCCTTCTCAGCCATTTGGGTCTACTCAGGCCACGCCGTGGAGAACTTCGCTTCGCTGTTAGCCAGCCCTACAGCCTCCAGGCATAGCACTGAGATGATTCTGCTGCTTGTGGGGGCAGGAAGTGCCTTGCTTCTGCTGTTCGTGGTGGGGTTTTACACCCGAAAGTACGTGCTGAAAATGGCGGCGGAGGAGAAGCAGGCCGGAACTTCTGTGGCAGACACAGCGATGACCGTAGAGAAGGGTATGGACGAAGCAACGGCCTTCGTGACGGCGGTATAATTATCTAGCGACGACTGCAGAAACTGCTTGTTAAGACAGCAGTGGTGTGTTATGTAATATTACCTTTTGTATTGAATGTTTAAACAGAGCGAACCTGGTGTCATCACCGGTAAGTCTTCAAGTGATTTACTAATACTGTTGATGTCCCACTCTTCTTGTATCAGTGCAACGTCGGACCAATACAAAGAGGTGGTTTAGTAGTCGAGTCATCGTAATCGATGGAAGTTGGATGATTCCTCCGGCTCGGATATTGACGCTGGGGCAAGCCAAGGCCAGTAGTCAACATGAATCCAGTCCAAAAAGCATGGAGTTCCTTCTCGCCATCGACTCGACGTCTTCTCTCATTCGACATTTGACACTAAGGAGAACATGCCAAGTTCTCGTCCCCCTTCACGCACCAACCAGCGGCGGCCTGACTGCTCCTACAAGTTCAAGTCTCAGTCGACCGCCAACTTCAGCACATCCATTTCCAGTGTCTCCAGCGAGCCCATGCCTATTCTCGAGTCGTCACTGGCCAGCTCCTATCAGAAGCACGTGCTACGTCGGCATCATCAGGATCGAGGTGGCTCACGACGTCGTGGAACATCAACTAGAGGAGCGATTGATCCTCGTGACTCGCCATTCACACCTCGTCGACCGGTAGATGCTGTCCCTGAGCTCTTTGTGACTTTCCGCCATGTTTCACTGGCTGTGGATATCCCAGTAGCGCCTGCAGCCGCAGCAGCAGCAGCTCAAGCAGCTTCCGGTCAAATGAGTCGTGAGATGCTGGCTGCGAAACAACTACCAACCATAACCAACCACCTGCGAGGCATCGTGGGTGCTCTCACTGCTAGCAAAACGTTTGTGCGTCGACAAATCCTTAAGAACGTCACTGGAGCTTTCACGCCAGGTTCCATGACGCTGTTACTTGGACGTTCTGGGTCTGGTAAGTCGGTACTTCTCAAGCTTTTGAGTGGTAGATTCAACACGAGTTCTAAGAGTCTGACACTAGATGGGGAAGTCTCGTACAATGGCTTGAGTCGTGACAAACTGAAGGCGCAACTCCCACAGTGTGTGGCGTACGTTCCTCAACAAGACACTCATTTGCCTGTGATGACAGTGAAGGAGACGCTGGACTTTGCATTCGAATGCCGAGCTACTGACGCAGACAAGAAACCTACTGGCACTGTCTGCAAGTCACCAGGCTTTGAGTACCCACTAGCACTACCTACCACATTTCTTGGTGATGAGCGTGACGCTGTCACTGTGACGCGTGAACTGGGCTTGGCTCGCTGTCAAGGGACAATCGTAGGCGATGATCACACCCGAGGCGTCTCTGGTGGTGAGAAGAAGCGCGTGACAACTGGAGAAATGGCGTTTGGTCCACATGCGGTGTCGTTCATGGACGAGATCACGACTGGACTTGACAGTGCAGCCGCCTTCGATGTCGTGAACGCTCAGCGTCGTTTGGCTCGACAGCAGCGACAAACTGTCGTCATTTCCCTCCAACAACCTTCTCCTGAAGTTCTGTCGCTGTTCGACAATTTGCTGCTGCTCGCTGAGGGTGAAGTGCTCTACCACGGACCTCGAGCTCATGTTCAAGCGTACTTTGAGGCGCTAGGTTTCATTTGTCCTTCAGGTCGAGACCTTGCTGACTTTTTGTGTGACTTGGCGTCGCCACAGCAGATTCGATACGAGAAATCCCATGCGCCAATGCCTGGAAGACGACGTCATCCTCGCAGTGCCAACGAGTTCGCAGACTTGTGGATCATGTCGCCCATGTACGAAGCGATGGTGGAGGAACTGGACCATCTTGACAATGACACGGAGCAGTACAGTCAAATGCACAGCAAGAATGGAGAGAGGGGGCTTTATTTCGACCAAGCAGCACTACTACGGGTACCTGCTTTCCGTCAGACTTACCTGCAGAATACGTGGACGGTAGTGAAGCGTCAAATGCGGCTTTTTGCTCGCAATAAGGTATTCTTTGTCGGTCGGGTGGTACTGGATTTGCTGGTTGGTTTGATGATCGGTTCAGTCTATTACGGCATGGATCTGACTGACACACAGGTGACGCTAGGTGTGGTGTTCTCTTCCTCGTTGTTCCTGGGATTGGGGCAATCAGCGACACTGGCGTCTCTTTTTGACGCTAGGGAAGTGTTTTACAAGCAACGTGGCGCCAATTTCTACCGGACATCCAGTTTCGTATTAGCTTCTTGTGGCAGTCAGATCCCACTTGCTATCGCAGAAGCAGTGCTCTTCAGCTCGGTGGTGTATTGGCTCGGTGGCTTTGTCGCCTCCATTGAGCTTTTCCTTGTGTTTACACTGTACATGCTGCTCACAGTGTTGGTTTTCGTTGGAGAATATTTCTTCCTGTCCACGGCGTGTTCATCTCTCCATATTGCTCAGCCAGTGTCCACATTGGCGTTGCTCCTGTTCATTCTGTTCGCTGGCTTTGCTGTTTCTCGTGAGCAGCTTCCGTCATCCATGCGGTGGCTTTACTGGAGCAATCCTCTTGCTTGGACGACTCGAGGGATTCTGGTGAGTCAATATCGCAGCACTGAGTTGGATGTGTGCGAGTACGGCGGTATTAATTACTGCAAGTTGTACCAAGGCCGGACGTTGGGCGAGTATTCTCTTGAGCTCTTTGACATTCCATCGGACCCCAAATGGGTCGGATTAGGAATCATCTTCCTCGCTACAGTGTACGTCGTCAGTATGGTACTGTCTTGTGTGATGCTGGAATACTCCAGACATGAAGCTGTTTCAGCATTACCACCACCGCTTGCACCTTCGTCTACAGACACATCCATCCCAACTACTCCAAGACAACCAAAGGAATCGTATGCAATGCTTACGACACCTCATGGAGATGATCTTCTAGAGAGCGACCTGACTGATTGTCAACCATTTGTAGATCCCAATGAATTGGCTGTTCTCGATGAAGATGACGACTCCAATGACTCGTTCAACGCCTCGCAAGGTCTACGCACTAATGAAGATATCATGGTACGTTTAACACCTCGATGGGACGTACAACCCGTGACATTGGCCTTCCAAGACTTGCGATACAATATCACGGTCCCTGCTACCGATTCTGTCGGACAAAATGGTGTAAATGCTGCTGAAGGAGCTCCGGGTCGTCCTGTTGCAGTGGATTCTCGTGCTAACGCAGGAAAGAGCAACCGGACAAAATGGTGTAAACGCTGCTGAAGGAGCTCCGGGTCGTCCTGTTGCAGTGGATTCTCGTGCTAACGCAGGAAAGAGCAAGGAAATGGTCACTCGAGAGCTGCTAAAGGGTGTCACGGGCTATGCACTACCGGGTACCATGACAGCCCTTATGGGTTCCACAGGTGCAGGAAAAACTACACTTATGGATGTACTTGCTGGACGGAAGAGTGGCAAACCCGGCAACAAGACGAAGAAAGGTGCGCCAACACTACGCGGTCGTGTCTTGTTCAATGGTGTAGATGCTACAGAACTTGCAGTACGACGGTGTACTGGTTACTGCGAGCAGACGGATGTGCACTCTGATGCCTCTACTTTCCGTGAAGCGTTGCAGTTTTCAGCGTATCTCCGTCAAGGTGACCGTGTGGCACCGGAAAGAGTTGAAGAAATTGTAGACGAATGTCTGGATTTACTGGGACTGAACGACGTGGCGGGGCAGATCATTCGTGGGAGCTCGAGTGAGCAGTTGAAGCGGTTGACGTTAGGAGTGGAACTTGCTGCTCAGCCTAGTGTTCTATTCCTTGATGAACCTACTAGCGGTTTGGACGCCCGAGCTGCCAAGTCGCTTATGGATGGTGTTCGCAAGGTAGCAGACTCGGGACGTACAGTGATTTGCACTATCCACCAGCCATCCATGGAGGTTTTCTTGTTATTTGATATGCTTCTCCTTCTACAACGAGGGGGCGAGACAGTATATTTCGGTGAGTTGGGTCTTAAAGGTGACTCACTTGTCAAGTATTTCCAAGGTCTTAATCTTCCTCGCAGTGCTCCAGTTTTTAAACCAGGCGATAATCCTGCTACATGGATGCTGGATGTGATCGGTGCTGGTGTTGAGAAAGCCAAACCAATGTCAATGATGCCAACATACAAACCAGCTACACGAGTTCCTCGCTCCCAAATGTTAGACGTTTCTCACGCTTCCTCAGTCGACTCGGAGTTCTCGAGACAACGCAATAATGACAGCATGGACTTCGTGGCAGCTTACAAAGCGAGTCGCTTGAAACAGCGTCTGGATTCTAGCCGCGCTGCTCCTGGCGTCTTCATGCCGTCAGATCGAGTGGCACCCGTGACATTCGCTCAACGTCGAGCTGCAAGCGATAGACTGCAGTTTACTATGCTCTTGCGTCGATTTGCACGTCTCTACTGGCGGACACCGCTCTACACGTTCACTCGAATGATAACAGCATTGACGCTGGGCTTGATCTTCGGCTTGATGTATTCCGGTACGAACGACTACACCACGTACCAGGGCGCCAATGGTGCAGTGGGGTTAATCTTCTTCTCGACTTGTTTCTTGGGTGTTGGCGCTTACCTTCACGTATTACCGCTAGCTTTTGAAGAACGTGGTCCGTTCTATCGTGAACGTGCTTCAGAGACTTACAGTGCACTCTGGTACTTTGTAGCTTCATCAGTAGTGGAGATCCCGGCTGCTGCTGTCGCTTCCTTCATCTTTGTGGGTGTGTTCTACCCCATGGCAGGATTCGCAGCTTACGGTGACTTCGCTCAAGTTGTGGTCTACTGGCTGGTGTTGACGGTGCACATCATGTTCCAGACATTCTTCGGCCAGTTCTTTACGTTTTTAATGCCAACCATCGAGCTCGCTGCTGTGATGGGTTCGCTCTTCGATTCGATCTTCCTCATGTTCATGGGCTACAACCCGCCAGTCTCAAGCATCCCGGATGGGTACAAGTGGTTGTTTCAACTCATACCACACCGCTACACGTTCGAGATGCTCACGGCGCTTGTCCTCGGCGATTGTCCGGACGCGCAACTACAGCAGATCACGGAAGCAACAGCCAGCAATACAACGGTCGACGTCTCCGGTTGGCCACTAGGCTGTCAACCGCTCACAGACGCGCCGCCCGCTGTGGCAAACGTTCCGCTCGCCTTGTACATCGACCAAGTCTTTGGCTCTCGTAGAGAGGACACTACTCGCTCTATTGCTGTCGTAGTAGGGATCTTACTTGTCATGCGGTTGGCTACACTGATTGTCATGCGTGTTGTGAACCACCAGAAGCGCTGATGAAGGTGCTTTACGTTTCGTTTACAGATTGAAGTGAATACATGTGGACAACAACTCTTTTCTGAACTTGCGGTTGTAGGTTACCTTTGATCTGACCATCTGAACAGTAGCGTGTTACTCGACCGAACAACGGAATAGTCGTCACTTTCCAATCCTCCTCTTACTTCAGGAGCGTCTGGTCATAGAAACCGACAGATGACGGTCGTATCGTATACAATTGGAACTCGCGTCGCGCCAGTGGTGGCGACTGTTGTAGTCATCGTGACACTGATCACCTGCGTCTCCATCGCCAAGGCCAAGGATATTTATCTAGGTGGACTAGCATGGCCCTACTTCTCCGACACAGGCAGAGGTTGGTTAATGTATTTGATGGCTATCGCTAGCGAGTTCCTGATCTTTTTGTGCTGCAGACTCACCAGGCTATACCATTTTCTGTGTGGGGCTGTCGGTTGTTGCCATTGCTTTGGTGCTGACATGGACGGCCAACTACCAATTCCAGCGCGAATTGATCGAGAAGGAAACTCGCATCAACTCTGAGAATTTGTATGGAGCGACTATTCGAACGTACAGTGAAGCCGTCCGCATCTTCGGTGTCCTATCGGCGTTCGGGTTACCAGTATTGGCATTCTTCAGTACGACGAGCTATGATACTGTTCACAAATATGCCGCGTATTGGTTCTTTATACTGGAAGCCTTCGCGTTGCTGATTAATGTACGTAATCTTCTACTTCAAGACCTCTATGTTTTCTAAACAAAGCTTTTTCTGTTTCTACTTGCTATAGACCATCGCTAGCTTCAAAATTGCTCGGCTTAGCGACGTTTCTAAGGATCGCTATTATAACTCCGAATCAGAGGAGCCAACACCGACGTTTGACCCTTGGAATGTGGTGAAGTCGAGCACGAAGCGTACATTTTACATCCAAGTGGTGTGTACCTCTCTATTCCTGATCGCATTTGTGCTGTATATTCCCGTTGGGGTGACACTGATTGATGAATTTCAGCGGCTTTCCATCAAAGATGTACGTTCATCTTCTCTTAACACAACATTGTACATGTAGTTGTCCTCTAACGGAGCTTCTTGTGTTCTCTTTAGTGTCTAAAACTGAAACTTGGTGAGAAATATTGCACCGACACGATGCAATTGAATGACACGGAGACGGTGCTGTGGAACTACGGTGCGTTAGAATCTCTTTCGTCTACCAAGATCTCACAGCTAAGAGTTGATTTTTTTTGCAACAGACAACAACCACGGCCTAAACCAAATGCGCTCGGCTAGTCAACTGATGTGCATTCTTACATTGGTTGGTTACTCAATGTCTTTCCTTTCACATAACAGTGAGTCCTTGCAGGATGACACAGTTTAACACGAATTTGCATACTTGAATCTGTCCAATTGCTGTTACACGAACCCTTTACAGAGAACAATGAAAGTTGTGTATCCTGTTTGACCACTGTTTGTTTGCATGATGGACATACCGGTATTGTTGACTCTGCTTTTATGCAGAGGAAAGCCAACCAGTGGTTTCGCACTCGAACCCGAAGAAGTTGATAGAATCTCTTTCCATAGAAGACGCACCAACATCAATGGCAGCCCTCACCTATACGATTGGAACGGGGATCGCCCCCGTTGTGGCCACGTTTGTGGTCATTGTAACCCTCATCACGTGTGTGTCTATTGCTAAGGCGAATAACATTTACCGCGGTGGACTGGAATGGCCCTACTTCTCCGATACAGGAAGAGGTGAGACTAGGTACCCCTGTGTAGCAAACAGTCGAGATTAACATTACTTCCTTGTTCTCACAGACATGCCGGGTTATGCAGTGTTCTGTACGGGATTGTCGGTTGTTGCGATTGCTCTCGTCATGACGTGAACATTTACCTCGGTGGACTGGAGTGGCCATACTTGTCCGATACAGGAAGAGGTGAGACTAGGTATCCTTTCTGTAGAGCAAACAGTCGAGATTAACATTACTTCCTTGTTCTCCCAGATATGCCGGGTTATGCAGTGTTCTGTACGGGATTGTCGGTTGTTGCGATTGCTCTCGTCATGACGTGGATCGCCAATGAGTGGTGGGAGTTCTCTCGGCGTTTGGGCTTCCTGTATTGACATTCTTTAGCACAACAAGCTACCCCGACGTACACCAATATGCTGCCTATTGGTTCTTCGTCCTAGAAGCGGTTGCGCTCCTGCTTAACGTAAGTTTTAACCTTTAGCTACAGTTCTTGCTCACCTGCTAACTTTTGTGCTGCCTACTGATTGAACTGTAGACAATTGCGAGTCACAAGCTTTCACATCTGTACAAGATCTGCCTTATGTGATGGAAGCCGACGCCCCCAAAGCGCCGAATGTGGCGATTCCGTCGTTGAATTACAAGCTTTCACATCTGTACAAGACTACTGACAGTCTGCCTTATGTGATGGAAGCCGACGCCCCCAAAGCGCCGAATGTGGCGATTCCGTCGTTGAATTCGAGCGCGAAGCGTACATTTCACATTCAGTTGGTTATGGCAACGCTCTTCTTCATTGCTTTTCTGCTCTACATCCCTATCGGAATGGCGATCGTCGAGGAATTTCAACGATTGACCATCAAAGACGTACGTCCTGATATCTTAAACTTACATTTGTTTGAGCTGACGAGTTCTTTCTGCTGTAGTGCTTGGCGATCAACCTTGGCGAGGAATACTGCACTGTTACAATGCGACTCAATGATATGGAGACAAAGTTGTGGAATTATGGTGAACTTACATTTGTTTGTGAGCTGACGAGTTCTTTCTGCTGTAGTGCTTGGCGCTCAACCTTGACGAGGAATACTGCACTGTTACAATGCGACTCAATGATATGGAGACAAAGTTGTGGAATTATGGTGAGTTCAAGCACTTGGAAATGCCATTTTGTCTATTGTGCTCTAATTCTCGAATCTCGTACAGATAATGACCATGGTACTAACCAGATGCGTTCGGGCAGTCAGCTAGCTTGCATTCTTACGCTAGTTGGATACTCATTGCGCCATTTTGTCTATTGTGCTCTAATTCTCGAATCTCGTACAGATAATGACCCCGCTACTAACCAGATGCGTTCGGGCAGTCAGCTAGCTTGCATTCTTACGCTAGTTGGATACTCATT
>JAIKVB010001640.1:0-11625 GCA_024679045.1 Phytophthora brassicae
GAAAGCTTGGGTAAAGTGGTGGGATCATTGCCCAACGTGAATACTAAGTGAACGGTTCAGTTGCGTTTCGAATATTTCTGTACATCGCTACTGTATCAGATACAGTAGCGATGTACCGAAGAAAACTAGATCTAGTTTCCTTATGAATAGTTGTTACTGTAATCAATTATTTTGGTGGGACAATACACTAATAACGGGATTCAAATCATTTCTTTCATAGGCCCCAAGGCTTTTGTTTCCGCTTTTTATTAGATAACTTCTTCGAGAATTACCAGAATCACTCTGGTTGTCTACAAGTGTCTTTCCGCTTGCTACGTTGCAGAGTATTTCTAAGACTTTGCTCAAACACAACCCATAAACGTTTCTCTTAAATCCCCCTTCTACCCCGCAGTCCGGATATGCCCAACAACGCCAACTCATTTCACAACGCAATCCACCTCGACGGACACACCACCCGTCAAAAACGATGAAGTTCGCCACGCTTACCATTGCTGCAGTGATCGCAGTCGCCAGCGTTGCTGCCGACCAACAACCTTCTCTGCGCGCGCTGGCAGCTCCGGCTGAGTCGACTCCGGCAGCGGCATCAGCTCCTGCTGGCAAGAACAAGGAGCAATTCTTCGGTTGGGGTGGCCCATGGGGAGGCTATGGTTGGGGTGGAGGCTGGGGAGGAGGTTGGGGAGGAGGCTATGGCGGCTGGGGTGGCTGGGGATGGTGATTTCACTGGAATATCGTGGTCGATAAGAGTGGGCAGCTGAAAATTTTCAGAATCAGGCAGTCTGCAGCGTGATGAAATAATTATTGCAGCCATCAGAACGAAATAAAACAATGATTGCGTTTATCGACTATATTAATTAATTCAATTAAAGTTGTGCGTTTTTCAAGCTTTTAAAAAAGCAGACCACTCATAAGTACGATTTCTTATTAGCTAGAAATCGTACTTATTGTGGCCTGCATGTTTAACACAAATTTGAGTGCCAACAAACTAGAATGCAGGACGAGCGACTAGAGCGACCTGGCCGCCTGTCTCCTGACGAGGAGAAGTCTTCTATCGAGGAAGACGCCATGCGAGACGATACACTTGTCATCGTCTCCGACGCTTTACGGGCCGAGAACCGGCAGCTCCAGCAGAACGTGGCCGTCCTGCAAGCCGAGAACCAGACGCAGGACAAGCGTCTGGCGCAGGCCCAGCGCCGGCTACGCGATCTGGAAGACGACGTCGCGCGCGTGCACCGCCAGAAGCAGCAGGAGATAGACACCCAGCGCCGCGAGTGGGAGCAGAAACTGCAAGACCAACTTAGCAGGATGCACACGCGTCCTGCAGGACGTGAGTCACCTAATGATTTAAATAGTCCCGTCCTGCAGGACACACGCGAAATGGAGCAATTTCTGCAACGCTTCATGCTCTGGCAGCGCCGATTAGTTGCTCTGAGTCGACAATTGGAGAATAATGTGGATGAATTAGAGTCGCAGGTCGTCTCAAGCGTCCTGAAAGACCTGGTGACGCAGGTCGAAGTGGACACTTTGCAGGACGCAGTGCAGGATGCTCAGGAGGAACTGCAGTGGTCGTCCTGGCTTCAAGAGGACACTGAAAACTGTTTGCAGGATGTGGTGAGGAGTCGAGAGGAGACAGAAGTGTTTGAGGCCATAGAGAAGCAGCTGACAGATGATCGCGTCGTGGAGCTGGAGACGCAGTTGGCTCAGAAACGCGCGGTAGAACGTGAGAAGGAGATGGAATTGTCGTCCTTAAGAGCAACGCAGGACGAGCTCTTGATGTCAAATCAAATGACAATAAATGACGAGTTCGAGGCAGAGAAAAAGGTGAAGGACGTCCAGTTGACGCAAATGAAACATAAAATTGTGACGCAGGATGAGACGATAAAGAACCTGCAAGAACAGCTACAGAAGGCCAAGATGAGAGAAGTTCAGATGGCTACAACACTGAAAGGAGTCGAGAAGGAGCGTGAGAAGAGCAGACAGAGGAAAGAGGAGCTGAAGATTCTTTACGCCAAGTTCAGCTCAGCTATGGATTCTGTGTCGGAGAATATGATGAGACTTGAGGAGTTGGAGCAGGAACTGAAAGACGTCAAGAGTAACGCCCAGACTGTACAGGATCAGAAGGAGGAACTTCAGAAACAGGTTGAGCAGTTACAGCAGGAGAAGTCGAAGGATTTAGTAGCTCAGGATACTGTGAAGGATGAGCTGGATCAAGCTCAGAAGCAGTGTGCAGAGCTGAAGGAGGTTGATTATGTACGAAAGGAGCTGGTAGACAAGATGCAGGATGAGATTACGGAGTTGAAGGCGCAAAATGAGCTTTTGAGGGAGCAGCAGGTTAAGAACGAACGTCAAAGCGTCGATGGACGTCCCCAGGAAAACGCCAACGATGTTGATAATGAGTTGGTGCTCCAAGTTGCGGAGAAAGAAGCTCTACAGATTTTCTTTCAGCGATATTACGCTGCTGCTGAAAAGAAATGCAGTGAATTGCTCAAGAAAGTCAGTGACTTTGAGTCACAGAAGCCGTTGATCCAAGAGCAGATTGAAGTACTGCGCATGTGCACACAAGTGGAATCTTGTGAGAAATCTGTTCGTGCCTCACTGCTGGATGTTATGATGGCATTGGAAAGCTTCACTAACGTCTCTGCTCATATTTAATAGACAGTCTTGTCTGGTTATGAACTGTCGACTTGCTGCTGAAGAAGGGACCAAGTCGTGCTACTACTGAGGAAGTTCAACAGAAAAGATCGGAAACATGGAACTGTGGCGAACCGACAGCACTTTATGATCCTTAAACTCCTTCAGCTTTGTCTTCAGTGCTTTTTGCTCACGTGTAGAATTCTTCACCGTTGTTTGACTCAAACTTTGAGCTGTAAAAGTTGCTGCTGACTTTTCAACTCGCCCAGTTGCCTCTCGAAGTTTTTGCTGAAGCTGCACGTTTTCAAATTGAATTTGGGTGTTCAGTCACAAGTTGTTCGTGGTTTTTGCTGCTTTTTCGCGAGCGTTGTGGTCCCACCTTTGTCACTGTGCAGTCACCAGCGGCAGGTTAAACCCGCGATTATTGAAGTTTTGCAGGCGTTTTCTTGCTGTATTCGGAAGCAGCTTCGATTCATCCCGTTCCTCCCCAATCAGCCCTCGTCGACTTGCTTCAAGCTGCGTCTTCATACTGGTAACCTGCTCGTTAAATAAATGTTACTCAATAATGACGAAAACTTGTGTTTCCTGCGCCTCCTGCTTCCTCCTAGTGGCACAACGACTGCAATCCTCTTCTCGATCCATTAACCACGCCAACTCTTTCGTTCGCGATTGCAAAACAGGACTCTTTTGCGAAGATTTCACCAGCTTTTACTTCCTTCTGTTCGTAAGAGTTCAAGACAAACTGAAGCAATTGTTTTTGGCTCATACAATTTTGCTGTAGAGAGTTGCGGGTACTGACCGCTTCTTCTCGCTGTTGAAGCTCTCACCGTCCACAGTTGACCTCCTTTTGACTGCAATCTCTTCATGTCAAGCTGCCGACGTAGAAGCTCACTATGAAAAGCATCTGGCTGAAGATTTGGTGACACTTTCATCCATAAAGGAACAGAAATCCATGATATCGTCCAGGGATATTCATATCATCAGCAAGCAGTGAAGTTTCCAGACATCAGCGCTTCTGATTCGTCATCTACGGAAATATCGCTTGTCCCAGAAAATACATTGGAAGTTTAATTAAGAACCTGATGTAGAAGGGAATGTATTTTGAAAGTTTACTTGCTTCTTCTTATCATGACGCTCTTCTACAGTGACTTGATTGAGCATGAACCAATTCAAGACACTGCATTGTGCCTCTTAAATCGTTACAAAATTAGTATAGTAGACCCAATAGAATGTGTAGAGCTTTCTGTCGCTGTCTAGACGATATCTGAATACGTTCGAGTGAGTCCTTGTCCTGTACTGGAATTCACTCGAGGTCGACTACCTCCAGAAGTCCGAGACGATCGAGACCGAACGAACGAGTATGGATTACTAGAGTGTGGGGACGGGAAAACTTCCAATCGAGGAGATCGTGGTACGAATTGGTTGTTGAAAACAGTCTCGTCATTCACCTCAGGTTCGTCCTGTACCACAAAATGTTCATAAGCCGACATGCCATCTCCCCGACGAGCGAAAGGGTCAAATCCAGCAGCAGAAGTGCCAAACATGGACACACGGGAAGGCGGAGGAGGCATCGGGAGGTTCTCAGCTGCCAAAGCTTCAGCTAGTCGGTCGTAATTGACTGAATGATGATTCACGACGCTTCTTCCCAGTGCCAATCGACGACCTTCAAGTCGTAAATCAGAGAGCGACTGCACTGAGTTTCGACTCATGAAGTACGAAGCAGTCGCGAAGTCACTTGTAGTACTAATTTCCTGTGAAAGCGACTCAGCCAGTTTCTGGTCCAGTAGCGCCATTCGCGTCGCAATATTCGCCAACGCAATGGACGGCTGGATGATTAAAACACCCAAATCCTTCAGTTCTTTAGATAGAGAAGAGTCGGAGATCACAGCAATCAACCGCGGGTGTTCCTCACCTATAAGTGTTTTCATGGTCTGAATATGTTCCAGAGTTCGAGCTCCGTCTCCAGTGAAGATCACCACATCAGCAGATGACATTCCCTGAACTTGTTTCTTGTCTTCACGTTCCTTTACCTTGTTCTTGAATTGAATCAGTTCGTCTTTCGCTGATCGCTTCAAGATCGTCGTGTTAATGACGCGCCACTTGTCCGCTTGCTCTTCATCCAGTAGTGGCACATTCACTTGAGCACCGTATAGTGAAAGTTCCAACGCAATCTCAAACGCAACTTCATCTTCTCCAATGACGACTGCACTTTGAACCTTGTTAAACGGCAGCAAATCGCGTGGGTCCCCATTTCCCTGCGTAACAGTACTACTTGACCCACGCCTGAGGTGGATACTTGTACCTCCGTTGACGCTGTTTTCTTCACCTACTGAAGTGTCCGCTACTCTGTCGTACATACTTTCGCCTGCACGACTGAGACCAATAGCACACAGTACAGGACCAATAATCTGGTTCACAACCACCGCAGCCACGATCGTAGCTGCGAATTCACCAGCCCAAGGGTCCGTACTGAGCGCCTTGACTTCGTTAGCCAAACCCAGCGCAACTCCAGCTTGAGGCGTCATAGTGAGCCACAGATTGTTGTACTGTCTTGGTGGTAGTTTGAGCAGGAAACGTCCACCAAAGTAGCAGGCGATGAAGACGGCCAGGAAGCGTAAACTAACGTAAAGACTCATGAGTGGGATGGCGTCTACCACTTGGTCGAGCTTTAAAGCTGCTCCAGTCATGACGAAGAACGGGAGGAACATGTAAGGCGCTACCATGTCGAGAATCACGTGCATATCATGTCGTATCAACGAGTAGTGACCAGCCAGACAAGACGCCACCATAAGTACCAGCAAAGGTTCAAATTTAACCTCCCATGACAAACCATACGAAGCTGCTGTAGCTTCACTGATAGTCGTAGTAGAAATGTAAAACAAGTACCCCATTGTCAACCAGAGGAAGCCTTTAACATACAGCGACACTGTCGTTGTCCAGATCGACGATCTCTTCACTTTCATCTCATCCTCTGTAGATTCCACGTACGCATTGTGTGGATGGGGCATCATATCTGGGTCAACTGGAGTCTCCACGTCTCGCTTCTGACTGGTGATCGACTGTGGATCATGAAGATCCAAGTGCTCGTCTGCAGTGCTGCCTGGAATCTTGAAGATCAAGATAATCACCAGTCCAATCACTGCTCCAAGCAAGAGATTGGACACCACAATGAACAGTATGAAGAACAGATTCCCCACTGAAATTCTCAGTTCTGCACAGTAAATGGAGCACACGATCCGTGAGATGGAGAAGGACACGAGCACAACGAACTCGGCCGTCATTGTCGCACCTAACATCAAGTTGGTAAATGGTCCAACGCTGTTTAATTCAATCTTAATAGCCATAACAGTCGCTGGTGAGCCAAGTACCGAGATGGAGCCAAACATGAGTGCGATTCCTAACTGACAAGTGGTGATAAAATCGTCATAGAAAAAAGCGTTGTTGGTCAGCAAATGAACACTTGTAAGGATAATCATAGCTGTGATGTAAAGCACACTGAGCAGCATGGCAATCTGTTTAAGTTGCGGTCTCAGCTCCGGTAGATAAATCTCCTGTCCTGCTTGAAACGAGATGAATGATAGTGCTAAAGCACTCACGTAACTTGATAGCATTTCCACGAGCTCTTTGGGTAGTAAATTAGTCACGAATGGCCCCGCAATGATGCCGATGATCAAATATCCAGTGATAAGCGGCAGTTTGAAGAGTTTGGGGAAGAAAAGACCGAGCGGATGAGCTGCTACTAAAACCACGAGGAAGGACAAAGCGTATTGCAGCGTGTCGACAGTGTTATCCCACGAGTTGAAAGGCACAGTCGCGTCATCATCATTGGCTGCAACAACTTGAACCAGCAACAGCAGCAGCATGCTCCACATCTTCCAACTGTCTGATTGCTGGATAATTCAGAAATGACCTTTGAGAGTACTGCACTTTCGACTCACGTAGTAATACTTTGAAGTATTACTATTGTTCGGTTCAAAAAATAGTAGTGATACTTCGAAATACTACTATTGTTCGGTTTAAATATTAGTCAAACTAGTAAGATCAGTTTAAGTAGTATTACTATCTGTTGTACTAATATTAATATAGTAGTGATACTTCGAAATACTACTATTGTTCGGTTTAAAATATTAGTCAAACTAGT
This sequence comes from Phytophthora brassicae, assembly GCA_024679045.1. Taxonomy (NCBI): domain Eukaryota; phylum Oomycota; class Peronosporomycetes; order Peronosporales; family Peronosporaceae; genus Phytophthora; species Phytophthora brassicae. The sequence continues at coordinate 6,770 of JAIKVB010001640.1, forward strand.
AAGATCAGTTTAAGTAGTATTACTATCTGTTGTACTAATATTAATACTTCTACGTGTAAATGATGGTCATCGCTCTCCTCGGCTTAATCCGATGCGACAGTGACGCGAAACAAGATGATGCGCCTTGTTATCCGTCCACATCGCAAAGTGTCGCGCACTCTCAGAGGCATCATGGTCAAAGGTTTATAAACTGTAGTGTATCCGCTCCGCTTCATACAAACTCATGCGAGCTTCGCAGTCCTGACGAGATTTAGAAATCAATCAGCGTCGAAACTGTATAAATGTTGATGCTGTCTTAAATTCATCTTTCATTTTGATCGGAGAAATATCGATATCTGATGGTAGACGTTGCTGCTAGCCTCTTTGCTGCTAGCCCTTTTTGAGAATCGAAACACATTTGGTCTACTACATACATGTATCAATGTCGGCACAGTATCAACAAGTGATAGCAAATTCAGGCTTTTATGTACATGTACAAAGTGTCCGCCTTGGTATGCAGAGGTGGTGCTCCTACCGACTACAACAGACCACCAATAGGATTCATAGCAGCATCCGAACTTAGCGCACTTCGTTGCTGTGGACAGGGTGTAGGAAATCACATACTAGAGAGAAAAACGCTGCGGATTTTCTCTCAATGAGCACTGAAAACAAACTTCCTTAAATTAACAAGGGTAATAGTATTATTTGACATAATATGTCTAATATGAGTACTCATATTAGTAAGTTGTTCTGCCTTAATTAACAATACGTAGTATTAATAATAATCAGTGACAAATATAAAACGGTATTAATAGTACAAACTTAGTAGAAAGTACTATTCCTTACCAGGTGTACTATCAACCCATGTGGTTCGGCAGTGCAAGCTGAAGCTGGCGATATGTAATCTGGTGGCTATTGCTAACCGTGCGATTGCTGCGTTTTCTCTTGGCCATCATTGGACATGGTTAATGTCGATGTTGGCTGTGCACCTTGTTGCAGTGTGGGATTTTTAGTTGGGATACCCTAATACTTTTGCTGCAGAATGAGGAAGATGGACGCTTCAAAGTACCTGTCGAACGGTTCCACAGGCACTTTGAGGCGTCCATCTCCATGTTATAGAGTCTGTATGCAGTTTCTTGTTGCACTCTCACTTCTTGCTGCTTGACTATGCAGCGAGCGACCAAAAATATCAAACGGTCTTAACATTAATCAACACGGTTTTAGTAGTTTTTAATTTCAAGGTGAGTAATTTTAAGTAACAAATTAATCTCGTTGTATGCAACGCGTGAATGAAATGTATCATGTGTTATATTAATAATACTAATAATACCATATTAGTAATATGTCAGGTGATACTATTTATTAAACATGGATTAATACGTACAGACAGTAAGTATGTACAAGGACTTTCGCGAAAACCTAATGGTAAGTAGAGCACTGTACACACAACACCACGAGCTCATTTCTGAATATATTTTTTCGACGAGCAATCGCAACGGATGAGACTGCAATTCACTGAACATCCGCTCAGTCTTTGCGTGTAGGACGGTCCTGCATATCCCGTAGTCTTCGTTTTCGTGCACGTTCCAGTCTTTCTTCCTGGCTCAGAGGCTTTCGAGTCCCGACAGGCACAATATTCTTCCTCTTGCCATCCTTTTTGCCCTTGGTAGACGCTGTTGTGTTCTTCTTACGTCGAGCTCGTTCCTCGTCCGAGTCGCTGTCACTATCACTAGGTTCTCCATCAGCAATGATATACAAACTCCTTCGACAAGGGCAACAGGTGTAGTACATACACCCCATTTTGATACGGATCGCCTGTTCCTGTCGCTTGAGCTTGGCGACTCGCTCCATCTCGAGTTTCTTTGCTGCTAAGGCATCGTCAGTCATATCCTCGACGTTTCCAATTGCTGCTTGGTGTGCGAGTTTCTCTCGATGCTCAGCGACCAACTCGTCAATTTTGCGCTCCCACCACTTCTCGCCCAATGTAAAGATTTTCATATTCTGTTGGATACGAAAGGCGGGATACAAAAGACTTGGAAACTGTGTGTTAAGCTGTTTAAACTCGTCAAAGTCGATCTTGCCATCGCCATTAAAGTCGAAAGTTTTGAGCGCTTGTTTCATGTTACTGGTCTGCTCGTCTTCATGAAGGATTTCTAGTAAATGGGTCAGTTCTTCACCTTCAATTGTGCCGTTCTTGTCACCATCAAAGACGTTGAAGCAGACTAATTTCTAGTAAATGGGTCAGTTCTTCACCTTCAATTGTGCCGTTCTTGTCACCATCAAAGACGTTGAAGCAGACTATAAAAGGATGGATGAAGCTCAAGCATTTTAATTAAAAAGACTCCCAGTTTCTTACGTACATTTGAGCATGTCTTCCTTGTTTAAGAGGCAAAACTTCCCCAGAGCTTCAACATATTCACTAAAATCCAAGACGCCACTGCTGTCTTCGTCTGTTGAGAAAGGGATTTAGTATGTAAATGCTCTGAAGTAAGAACGTGAAGTAGAGCTTAAAACGTACCGATAAGGGCAAAAATTGCATCACCAAACTCAGAATGTTTCTCGTCAATGGAGGTGTAAAACTCACTGCGATCGATAGTACCGCTCTTACTGTAGTTTTACATCGTACAGGAACGCTGTGAGCTCTTCATAAGTTCACTTCAAACAGATCTAAAGCTAGTTCAGTATCATTACTGGACAGACAATGATAGTTAGTACAACTTGCAAGACTTTCCGAGTCAAAGACCCTGCTACTTAAGTACCTCTTTATCATATCTCGAGAATCTACCGTAGAGCACACTGAGGTCCTTGGAAGTTACTGAAGGCACATGAAACATTTATTTGAGTTCATCCATAATAGCAAGAAGTTCTTCACTTACGCTTAAGTGTAAGAATCATCTGCTGCATACGCTCATCGGGCACAGGCACCTGGTTGCTAAACGCTCCACCCATGACTCTGGAGTAGTAAAGGATAAAGTTGCTAACAATATGGGACCGTTACAATGGTTTTTAAACGGTTGAAAAACGCAAACTACTACATGTAGATCAGCCACCTATATCACTATCACTGTCCGTCCCTGGTTCTTAGTGCCACGTCTCAATGACATAGCAGCTCCTTGACTTTACTTGTCGTTCTTGTTTTCCTAATGAGGAATAGTCATGATACGAGCCATGCCACGATGAACCTGCGCCTCCAAATAGGGACCTTCAACCACTTCGCCATCTACGCACATGAGGTCAGTGGGCCGCTCAGGCACCAGTTTGAACGCTCGTGTACGCACTTGCTGCACACCTTTCTTGTCCATGTGGTCGCCCGTCTCGATAGCCAACATCATTGCCAGCAGATCTTTGCGCGTGTGTTCACCGTTCATAAAGGTAATATAATTGTAGCCATCGTCAAACTCAGCGCCGGGTGCAAGGTGAGCATCGGCAGCTGCGTGGGAAACGTTCATGACCCAGACGACGCGGAAATGTCCTCCCAGCTCCTTCCACTTGCCACTCGTACTCACTGTCTTCTCTGCGTTTTCAGCAGAGTTTTCCGGTTGCGAAATCTTGGGAGGGCCTTGACCTTCACCATCGAAAAGGTCCATCGTAGGAAAACCTGTCGCCTTTAAATCGTGTGTCTCGAAATAGTGTGAAGGGTTTTCGTTTTCTGTCTCCTCCAGGTACCAAATCTTTCCCGGGTATTCCGGTCTCTGGAAAACGAGTTGGTTCACGAAAGCAACTGTAAATCGAAGCCCTCCAAGCATCCGCAACTTCTCAGAGCCAATATCCACATCAGCAATAGAAGCCCATTCCAGCGATAGGAACGAGTAAGTTGTCTCCTTCCCATTGCGCACCGATGTAATATCCAAGTCATGAGGCGTGCCCTTGGCCAGAATAAATGCAGCATTCAAAGGTTTTCCCTGCTCCGCACTTTGGTGCATAATGGAGTGAGCCAAACCATTGCCCGAACCACCAGGAATAATACCGATTGGCTGTCGGATCGCTTCATTCCAGTCTACTCTCTTCATAAGACCCTGAACAACTACAAATTTCAAAGATTTAACAGTAGACAACTCTCAGATACTACAAAACAATCCCCTGTTGTGTTCTCTAAACGTACTTTCGTATAGACTTCCGTCTCCACCCACTGCAACCACACAGTCATAGACACCCAAAGACATTTCCATAACTACTTCCATAGCATGATTGGCATGTTCCATAACTTTTAACTCTGCGTCCACATTAGCAAACTTGAACACTGGCGCCACTTTGTTCTCGTAAATCTGCAGTGCTCGTCCTAGAAAAAATGGAAAAGTTACATATCACCTCTCAAAACTAATAAACAATTCTCTCCCGTACCTGGTCAAAAAATGGAAAAGTTACATATCACCTCTCAAAACTAATAAACAATTCTCTCCCGTACCTGGTCCACTGACTGGGTTCAGCAGCACTAGAAACTTGCGTGGTTTACTCTCCACCACATCAATCTCGTCCAAACTCTCTGTTTTCTGCACGACCTCGTGGTTCCTCGGGTCCACCACAAAGTTAATCAATTGCTGCAGCTTTTGAACCTGCTGCACGTCGTGGCCGCTGAAGCGGAAGAAAAACTCACGCAGTCGCCTCTTCTTTAACGTTTTGGGTTTGTGGCTTTTGCACACACACGCGAAGATGCCCAGCAGAAACTTGTTCTCAGGTTTGAGAGTATTAAGTTCCACAGGATCCACAATTTCTCCATCCAAAGTGAGCACGTGGGCGCCCAATACGTCGCCCCACGGCAACTTGAGCGGCTGCAGCTTCGAGTCAACGACGAAATGGGACGGCGAGAGCCGAAGTTGCACGGATTCATGGCTGCTGCCGCGCCAGCGGGACTTGTGCACTTGTTCGAGCTGTAACTC
>JAIKVB010001641.1:0-11622 GCA_024679045.1 Phytophthora brassicae
GTTTTTGGAAGCTACGACCATCAAATGTAGCTAAAGGACCCCTCTATAGTTTAGTATAGGTCGTTTGGTTCTGAGGTTTTTTCCATAATGACACTTTTGCTTGAGGTGGTCTCATATGCAGTGAATTCGTGGAAATCAAACAATGATTGTCTGGCCGTTGTATGCAGGGACCCCTAAAAACGAGGAGGTCGGTACCGGTAATATTATTCAAGTCAATTGGTGATAACATCGCCAAGATAATGGCTTGCCGTTTTATTCAGTTCCCCGTCGATATACGGGCTCGTGGTTTGTCCACGTGCGCGCGTTGAGTCCGCCACTCAGAGGAGTCGAAAATTGATGTATACCTGATGGATGCCTGCGTGGTCCCGCACTATACATGTTGGTAAGAGCGGACGTCGAGTGCACCCGACATTGAAAACCACGGAAACCCCGATTACGCATATTATATATTAGGTGGTTTTCGACCACTATAAAAATATTACTTGGACCCATAATAAATCTTCGCGCTCGGGTCTAAGCCAAACGAGACCAAAGCAAAAGGAATCGTTGCCAAGACGCGCCAATCTTAGATTAGGTATGCAAAAAAGTCTTGATGATCGTCTGTGGCCCTTACACTATATTTTACCGCATTTTAAGTGTCAAGTTTGGCCCATTTTGGTATCAAATATAGCACAAGACAGTGATATCAAGGTAGGAAACAAAATGACTCTAAGTCCTGAATTGGTGAGTTTGTACTACAGTTGGTGACATTGCTCTATCGTTGGTGAATTTGTTCTCTAGCTGGTGAAGTTGGTGACATATCTAATCAATTTTCTTCTGACTGCTTTCGCTTGTGTGCGCTTGATTGTAGGGACAATACGTACAACACGCTCTCATCGGAAGCGAGAGTCATGCTTGCATGAAAGACTAGCCGAGTGCTTGTACATTTAAAGGTGTTAATTACTTTTGAAACGGAGCACACCACGGTGAAGTTCAGCGTCTTCCGGTCATTTTTTTAAGTTGTTGAACCCAGGTTGTCCAACCAGTTTTTTTGTAATGACCGGCTGAAAACAATTTCTCCGGTCAAAAAAAAGTTTTTTTGGCTTTTATGCTAAAAAAAGTGCGGTGCATCCACATGTTGGCAAAAAGCGATGAAATTCCCCCTTTTTTATGCGATATTACAGAAGTCCCTCTCAGTAAGCAATGCAGGTGTCTGAATTGATTCGAGAGGGATTTTAGAAGACTCCTACAATCTATGGATAAACTGGTCTTCTTGTGTGATCCGATATAACAGGTTATAGAAACGTATAGCTAAATCTATGGATAAACTGGTCTTCTTGTGTGATCCGATATAACAGGTTATAGAAACGTATAGCTTTTTTTTTATCGGGCCCTTTTCTTAATAGAGAGTGGTTACTGAGCCCAACTCACCCATCTCCCATACAACGCGTCGAGATCAGTATGCCTGTTTGTAACCGTGAAAAACGGTGCGTGTGGCGTATAGTGTGTGTGTATACGTATATCGGTCTTACAGCCACACAACTCGAAAATCCATTCATTGGGCCGCGGGAATCGATGGAGCCTAAAAAGAGGAAGCACCCGAGCGTTTGTTGCATCTGCTTGAACATTTTCATTGCTCGATGTCATCGCTTCATGACAGAAAGTGTGGATGGAGAAAAAATTCCGACCCCAATAATCTCAATTGCTATGTCTCTATCTGCCAACCCTGCCTGTTTTTAAGAGCAGTTACCTTTGTATCGCATTTTTTAGTGACGAAATATGTGTGGACCTCATCGGGTCATGTAATACTCTTTGTAACCGGTAGCTTCGAAATAGAGTGCGCAATAGGAGGCTTGTGTCGCTTGTCAAACACGAATTGCTTAAATTTCTTGCACAAATATACTGCTGCGAATGTCGAGTTGTTCGATAGACAATCTATAATAGGGATGAGGTTCAGATTCATATCATGCAGTTCCGAGTCCTCTCGCACCGCCTCAATAACAACATTTTGCTTTTTTTCTTGTTTGCCGTTTTTGCTTTGGGAGTCCACGTGATCGACCAGGGGCTGCAATTTCAAAGTCAACTGGGGTCTTTAAATTAGCAGCTGAAAGCGTCGAATGTTCCGTTGGACCCGATATAGTACATTCCACAGTTGCAGGGGTTTCTTCAGTACGAGACACGACGTGATCAAGCGATTCGTATCTGCTTGGTGAACTTTCCAGCTCAATAGTAGTCGTTTCCAATGCGGTTGTAGTATATGATACGGGCGATATTTTTGTTTACCTAACAATGACCTAAAAGACCTAAACAAACTCAGATATAACATTATTTTAGGTCCGTTTTAGGTTAAAAAACGATGTCACCTAAGCGGGAGTGAGCGGGTGCGAGAGCGTAGCCACAGCATACCCGCGCGAGGAGCCCGCGAAGCAGGGCCGCGTGGTATTTGCGGAGGCGGGCCCAGCGACGAGTCCCCAGCGAACGGACTCGTTGCGCTCACACGGAGCTAATTTTTCTAGTGCGGGGGTCTGGGGGTGCAACCCCCAGTACGTGACTAATATACGTGACTAATATGCATCAATTCAGTTTCGATATTTTGACCCTGATTTAAATTTTTGTTTGGCCTTTTAGGTCTATTTTAGCTACTTTTACGACAAAATTTAACTCCGTTTTAGGTTAAAAAACTACAATTTGTTTAGGTATTTTAGGTGATTTGTAGGTGGTACCTTTTAGGTAAAAAAAGCACGTCCTTAGATACACTGGTTTGGGTTGTTGAGTCGTGTACAACTGAGTTGGTTCAGCTGGGTACACCCCAACTCAGAATCGAATGAGTCTAACTCATTCGATCGAGTAATATCGCATTCCTGGATAATTCTGCTACCGTCAACTATATTGTCGGCAGTCATAGACACTATTTCCACGAGATTGTTTTGTCGACGCATTTAGGAACTCCACGATAGCTTTAAACTTTCCCTCCCTGAATGCACGAGCAACACCACTTAATACATTCATCGCGATTCGATACTCAGGCATACCCAAGCCACTCAGTGTGTCGCTGATCGAAGTCGAAATTGCATTTGCTTCTCTAAACTTTCTATTGGAGTCCCACGGCGCATCCACATCGAGAAGAACCGGTTCGATGGGAAACGGCTCTCGCGAAATATCTGGAAGTGTACAACTGGCTCGAGTTGATGATAATAACCATCTCGGGTCCAGTAAGTGCGTCGCAATCACCACTTCAAGGCCCAGCTTTCTTCTTAAATAAAACATTATGGCGGCAAGGTAAAAGTCGGGTCGTCATAAAAAGACAGGAGCACTCCCAATTTATTTTGTTTACCGAATACTCATTATTAGGCTCCTCCAGTGCGTCAATCTCGTCATGTTTTCATTGTATAAGAATTATGTCTGTTATGGGCAGGCTCCTCCAGTGCGTCAATCTCGTCATGTTTTCATTGTATAAGAATTATGTCTGTTATGGGCACGTAGAAAGTGTAAGAAGCATGACCAGCAGCGTATGTGCTGCGTGTAGATAAGTTCGCAAGCATGCTCACTCACTAAATTGGCTACATAAGCCATCTCCCGGTCAGCTGTGTTTCACATTTTGAACCACAGCAGTTCGCAAGCATGCTCACTCACTAAATTGGCTACATAAGCCATCTCCCGGTCAGCTGTGTTTCACATTTTGAACCACAGCTAACTTGTATATCTGCCCCATAAATTGTTTTCTTTCCGGGTCAGAAAAAATATTTTAGACGCAACACATTCATCTAGACCCATGAATGAGCTCATTGTGTCTTTTTGAGCTGATTCCGAGATGATTCCAATTTATTATTGGTATTATTCCCAAGCGTCGCGGTATTTTCACGTGTATACGCGCACCACATGTCTCTACAATTGCCCCAGTTTTTTTCAAAGTAGAGCTCAAATGGATGCGGACGTGCAATTCCATTTAAGCCTGACTGCATTTCCACCAACTCAGAATTATTCGGGCCCAACTCAGATACCAACTCAGAATCACTTAAAGCAAACTCAGCACCATCCGGAACACGATTACCAATAGAAAATATATGCCTCATATACCTCCGATGCTTGTCATACTCCTTTTCATTATTTGCGTAGACCAGTAAATTCATAATGCTGCGAAGCTGACTTTTCTGCTATGCACTCAGCCCGTACTCAGCACGCGAAATCCGCATCTGTGTTGACCAGATTGATGAAAAAGTTAGAATGATGTTTCGAGTGAAATTGCTGATAAATACTAATTATTTTGTAACTTATTGTGGTAGGATATTACCACCTGCATAACAATGCAGACGAAACACATGTACGAAATGTATCACCTATTTCCAGAAGTTTTGATGATTGACGTAACACACGGGACCAATTCATCAAAGTACAAGGTATTTTCCTTTATGTGTCATGATGTATTTGGAAAGGGTCAATTTGTTCAGCATGCTGTAATGCAAAATGAACGGTTTCCAACGCTACTAACGGCCATCGAAGAATTCAAGAAGAACAATCCTGCATAGTCTTGTCTTCAATGTGTGGTCGTTGATAAAGATTTCACGGAGCTTCTTTCCTGAAAGCTGCTTTTCCTAAAGTAAGAGTAACCGACATTTCCAGGCTCATTGGCTCAAACGTGTCGCCTCGGTACTCTCGCCATCTTCGCAGGCCTTCAACGACCGGACCAGATTGTACACGTCTCGGATGTTTGGTGAGCCTACCGAGTTCTCCGCGATATATTTCAAAATGCTCTTTTTCTTTGCACCGGCTTTTCGTAACACGTTGACGGTGTCCAGAATTGCCGTACGAACAGAGGCATACTGCTGATATGTCCGCACGTCTACCGGATGGTTGTGAGTGAGATTACACTTCGTTAGACAGACAACAAACGTTTGGGAGTTGATGTCTGCAACGCGGACGCACACATTTATCTATAACAATACAAATTATACACGTTAGAGTTATATTAATACGAAACTGTATCATCTGAGCCCAACTGAAATAGAACCCGACCGAGATCTAATGAAGCCTAACTGTACCCAACCAACCGAGCTGTGCCCGACTTTACCCAGCCAACCACAATATTTTACCAACCTATGCTTTGCATCCCAGTGCCCTAGACTTCTGACGGTCGCGCTGCCCACTTCCCCGATTCTCGTACGTACAGGCATGGGTACATACAACGTCTTGGTATAAAACTCCCACTCCTCAGAGTTGAGCTGTGCTACTGATTGAATGAAGTACAAAAAACGGAAGAATGGATGGCTGATTGCTTCTGTATTTACTGGCGCTCTTGCGAGGTCGCCCCAAACTTCGTCTTCTTTTCATCTGTTGCATCCTTCTTCCATCTTCAAGGGAGTTGGTACCCACTCCAGCATTCATTATTGCTTCTAGCACTGCAGGATAGTAGCCCAGATACCGCGGCGGGGTGGAGAAATACTTTGGGGACAACGACTTCTTTTTATACTGACAAATATGGCGTGGTAGGCGCACTGAAGCAATGGTTTCTTCAACCAGGCCATCCTCCAAAAATTAAATAAATAATTCCCCGATACCGAATTATTTTATGGGGGACACCGGGGTCCCCCATTACGTTCAAATGTTGAAATCATCAAAGGTTTGTAACTCGGTGTCACAAATGAATTGGTGCTAATTTCAATTAACTGTAACGGTAATCACTGGTGTGGCATCATGATGAATCTCGAGACTCGCGAAATTTTTACGTACGACCCCATGCAGTCGTCTTACCTGACGAGCGTCCGAGTGGTCCAGAACTTACTGGGGCTTCTTCCCCCAGAAAAGGGAAAGGATCGAACTCACATTCGGCCCTTCATCTCCGACTTTGGCATTCAGACGGACAGCTCTAACTGTGGGGTTTATGTTATGCTGGCATTCGAAGTATTTTGTGGTGCAAGCTCACTAGATGCGCTGAACAAGAGTCTTCTACAGTATTTGAGGTACCGATATTTAGGTCTTTGCGTTTAACATAATATTCATCGACTTGTGGTTGCTCTATGTTTTGTTTCGGTTGCGATTATCTGCTTTTTAAATGATCCTACCGTATTGTACTTGTCAATATATGCAGCAAAATGTTAAGCATAATTGAATGCCACAAAATAAAACTAAATGAGTGATCTGTCTAGTGTAATAGCCCCTTCGTGTGATTTGAATCGGAGCACAAAAAGCTAAGTGCCTCTCCTTTATTGGCAAAATTATTTTGAAGTCTGTTGTACAAGTTGTACATCCTTCGGTACAACCCAAGAATGTTGAAGGAGAGGTATACACGTATGAGAGTGACTATTGACACAACATTCGAGCCGGAGTCAACCCGGAGTTGTGTTTAGTCGTTGACGTTACATAGACATGCTTATTCAACCACCGTTTTAACCCGCCAACCCCCGACAATGACCGGGGGCACCTTTTTGCCAAAAAAGCTACCTGGGTAGCCCTGTGAGATTTGCTGCATACAAAATGCAAGTCACCTAAATATTATGATAATATATATTATATATAAGAGGTTAATTCAATACAAATTCCAACACAAAATTTGAAAAAACAGCGGCAGAGTTTACGCATTGATTGGACTCGTAATATTTGCAGCTGCTAATAGCAGCCTATTATGTATGTACAACTAGCCTTCCTCTTTCGAATGGTACATTTGGCATTAATATATCTGGTCTCTATCATAATTTATGGCTTTAAGCGGTGGGTACATTCTGACTTAGCTTTTGTATGTGAGTGATTTTGGCTGTAACTCATCAAATATTCAACATTAATTAGTGTCACACGGAAGATGGGCTGTCTGTCCATATCTATAAATGTTACAATAGTCAGGTACACCCCATTTGTCTCAGTCGCTGCCATATGATATTACTTGACTTCAGTATGGGACAGGGAATTAAGCTTGGTTTTCGTATCGACCAGAGTTACCAGGTAGCCATTTTTGTAATTCTATTTTAACAAAACGGCTACTGGGGTAGCTGTTTTATCGGGGGTTGGGGGTTAAACGAACTGCTGTTCAATTTAACGTATTCAATCAAACGTGTTGTTCAGTGTTTGTTTGTCTGCGCCCCATTGGTTGGGATTCATTCAGAAATCCCCCCCTCCCGGATCGCCCGATTCCAGGCAAACGCGGCGCCCATCCCCCCCCTCCTTGCGCGCGTAGCCCCACGCCGCCACCAACAGAACTGCATGTCGCCGAAGGAGCACGACCCTATCGATTGTTTACGCAAGCGTCGCTCTACAAACGATAGTGAGGGGTACTCCACTGAAGACGGAGCTTTATCGTATACTGGAAGAAGCGGAAGGGGACAAAACCGGGCGCGACGGTGCCCAGCCTCCGCGGCGAGGTGTACGAGTCATGGGAACAGTTTGAGCGAGCCTTTGCGACATACAGCAAAGCCACTTCACATGTAAGCGTATTTTATTGTTTGAACATTAATTATTATTATAGAATGTTTGACGCTGTATTTAAATCTAGATCTATGCTAAAAGAACCTCCACTGCCCGTGCACTTCGTAACAAGCGTCTGAAAGCCATCTACGAAGCAAAAAATGAAGACCCGGAGCCGAGGCTTTTTCACGACGAGTCGTTTCACTACTATCTTGTAGCATTTGAGTGTATTCACTCCGGAGAGCATAGAAGCAGAGGCAAAGGAAAACGACCCCGACAAACTGTGCGATCATTGGGCTGCAGAGCGAAGGTAACATCATCTGCTCATACGTATGCGTACCGATAACCTACTAATCATATTGTGGTGTCATCTTATTGTGTTATTTTAATGCACATAAATGTTCTGCTTCACAGAGAAGGAGAACACTACTTCTACGAGGTTTCAATCACATCACCTAGCACAATCACGATTAGGGAAGGAAGTTTTCGCGCGACTGCCCAAGAATCGAATGAATTTACCGGAGGATGGGTTGTCCACTGTGAACACGCTTCGGAAAGCTGGTCTCGCGCGGAAAAATATCCTGGAGTACATTTGGGACAATACAGATTGCGGGCCGGACATGGTCGACGTCCATAATTTCATGGCAAAGCTGAAGCGTCAGGAACAGGCAGGGCTGACATTGAGTGATCGAGTGTCGGGGACTCTTGACCGCTTTTGCGAAAAAGAACCCTTTGGGGTCGCTCACGTGGATATGGAGCGCAACGACAACAAGGTACGCGAGCTTCCATATAAATTATACGGATTGAAGGTGCTGATTATCTTTGTTTTGAAAATTAGAATGTGGTAAGCTGTATTACACTTCAGACTTCACACATGCGCTCCCTATTCACTGTTTTCCTGAAACGCTGTTAGTGGCCGCCACACACGACACAAACTCGTCGCGGTACAAGCTCTTCTCCTTTGTGGTCCACGATTCTCTAGATCATGGTCAGCACGTGCAGGTGAGACCTAATTGCAGCTGCGAAAGTATTCTAGAAGTACTCTACTTGTAGTGCATCGAACAACATGATGTAACATCTTGTGCTTTCTGATTATAGCATGTTGTGGCCTTTTGTAGCATCTTGTGGTATATCTACTAACTTCTTTATATGGTGTATTACAGCACTCCTTAATGACGGACGAGCGAGCGGATACCCTGCGTCATTCGATCCAGCAGTTCAAGAGGTGCAATCCATCCTGAAGGGAGGTGCGATGCATTGTGGTGGATAAATACTTTTCCGAGATTGGAGTATTTGCTGAGGAAGTGCCAGACGCTCGGATAATATTATTATGTTAATTCCATGCCATCAAGTACATACAGGAACGTATGGCGAAGACGGAGTATGGCCTTGATGAAGTTCAGAGGGCGCAACTCAAACCTATCGCGAGTTTGATCGTTCGTGCGCAGACCGAAGATGAGTACAAGAGCGCTTCGACTTCATCAAAGTGAAGCCTGGGGTTGAAGACGCGGAGGATGAGTCTGAAAATGTGGGGAAACGTCTACCACCAAAGAAGTTCCTATGTTTTGGAAGTATTTTTTTTAGAATTGGCATAAATGCCGGGAAATGTGATGTTCTTACTTACGGGGCCATGTGAATCACCTTGGAAATTCAACTAACAATTGACTGGAGTCATCGCGACAGAAAATTAAGACAATTGTGGATAGAGAAGATGAATTGGACGTAACTTTGACGAGTTTGATTTGGTGGGCGAAGTACAAGTAAAATCAGTTTACGACTACGGTGTCTAGGGTGGGGCAAGTAATTTATATAACAAATCATTTCTTTCCGGACTGGCGACGCTCGCTTTTGACGAGTTTGATTTGGTGGGCTAAGTACAAGTAAAATCAGTTTACGACTACAGTGTCTAGGGTGGGGCAAGTAATTTATATAACAAATCATTTCTTTCCGGACTGGCGACGCTCGCACAAATTGTGATCAGACACGCGTTCGATATAGTCATGGAGCAGTACCATATTGCTGAACGTCTATCAACATTTTATACAGTGCAGACTCAAACCCCCGAACTATATCAGATTTCCAGCTCGAATACACCATGCATTGTCGATGCCAGGACATGGACATCGCACGGTATGCTAGGAAAAACTCGAAAGCTCCCGTGTCGCCACCTCATGTATTTGAGAAAGCTGCGTCAGTGTGAAACGTTGATTCCAATTGTCAATCACTTTAACCGTCTTGACTGCACTGCTGCTGCTCTTTGTCACGCCTTAGATCTCACCCCCTCCCTCGTCCTGCTGCTTCCTCCCTTCTCCTCGTCCTGCACATGGTGCTGCAGCTGACGGCCGGGGTCATCACCTCCCCACGAAGGCCATCACCTCCCTCGTCCCACTGCTGCCTCCCTTCTCCTTGTCCTCGGCCTGCACCTGGTACTGCAGCAGATGGCCGGGGTCATCGCCTCCCCACGAAGGCCATCACCTCCCTCGTCCCGTTGATGTTTGCCTGGTTGTTCAGTTTGAGTGAACCACATATATCACTGTATAAATTAATATATTTGTTTTGTGAGGTTGTCCGAAATGTCCGCGGCAGGCTTGAAATTGTCCGCACCTGCACGGTATGGCAGAGAATATTGACACAACACCGAACGCGTTTGCGCAATCATATTGTGGTAGGATCTGGATAATTTGACACACATCTCCACAAACGGGCAAACACACAACAAGGCATATACACTCACCATCGCAGATGGTCATCCTTTCAGCCCAAGTTTAATCGAACGTCCGAGTGTTATTTTAAGTTCGGCAAACAGTTGAGGTCTTATTTTAGGTTTGGCACTGTTATTTTGAGCTACTGTAAAAGTAAGTGTAAGTTTGGAATATATTATGTAATATCGACGCTTCATTTGTGGATCATGTTTAACGTAGAAGAACTTCCAGCAGGTAGCGTAGTCGCAGCAGCTTCCCCGTCTGGGATGTCTAGCGATTCGCATAGAAAATGTTCGACAAAAGCCAACACGAGAACACCGCAACTATTACCATCGACTTGCTGGAAGAATCTACTGACGTCCCTGCGCCACCGCCTCTCCGCCGGGAGAATGGGCAAAACAAAAATTGTCTTGAACACCATGTCGATGAGCTCAATCGTATCCTTGTCGTTGCGCGGGTCCATCACTGTGTACACGTACGTCTTTAGGATATTCCTAGACCACGCCAATGATTTTGTTCACCCAAAGAGCTCCCGCAATTTTGTCTTCGCTGCTTCCAACAATCCCGCTTTCTTTGAGCCACTGTCGTTTTTCACTATCATCTCCCACTGTCATTAAATGTGTGTCGAACAGAGTAGCAATTCTGGCGTTAGGTCGGCTGTTCGCATCATCGCAAATAACTGACATTGCTGCGATCGTGGATACGTCTTCAGCTTCGTCTTGGAGAAGTCGGAGAAGTGCGATTTCTTCCTTGTTTTGCAGATTGAGATTGGCAATGCTTCGTCTTGGAGAAGTCGGAGAAGTGCGATTTCTTCCTCGTTTTGCAGATTGAGATTGGCAATATACGTACAAACACGGTCCGTGTCGACATTGATTTCATCACCAAACAAAGAACCCAGATTTGCCTCCTTCATGTCAACCTGTCTAATCCACTCGCTACAATTTTCGATTGTCTTGTACGCGTTCTTGATTCCGTGCCAGCCTCCCATAGTGTACAAATAATTTCCCGTTATCTTTGGATAAACGATCAATCTTCCCTGCTGAAATTTGATCAACATTTGTTTCAGGAACTTCGTCGCTGCTAATTTCATCATTGTCATCATCTATACGCAGGACGCGGCGGCGTGTCCCCGACTTGGATTCGACTGGGGAATCCTCGTCGGATTCAAGTTGTATCTTGTTTTGCGTTTCATTTTGCTGCATTTGTTCTTGATGTCGTGGTGAATGTGGCTCGTTTTGTGGTTCATTGTGGATGGGTTGTGGATCTTCAAGAATAGCACATGCCTTTTCAATTCGAGCTGTATCGCACTGCGCCAGCGCATCTACAATTCGGTCGACAAATCGAAGTGACTTGCGAAAGAGGGGCATACCGTACCTACATATCGTTTCAGAAAGACGTTTGGTACTAACCAGCGCCGCACGGTACTTGTCCGACTGTGTCTTCGGCCGCACCGTCGGTCGGGGCTCGTACGCGCTCTCAGTAAACTCAGATACGTTCCATTCATGGCGTACGAAATGTTCCAACATGTTTGCTGAATTAAACCTCCATC
>JAIKVB010001642.1:0-11619 GCA_024679045.1 Phytophthora brassicae
GAAACTGGATGGCTGAACCCAGCTGCCAATACAGCAGAAGTGCAGCTATGGATTGGAAGCTTCAATTCGACCAAACCCGCTATTCAATGGATGAAAGGCGGATTAGAGGAAAAGCGAGTGATGATCGAAATGCGTCATGAAAGACAATTGGAAAAGATTAACCAAGCACAATGCCAGGATGACAGTGTTCCGTCTCAAAACACTAATGATAAAAATGCATGGGAGGACCTCCCAGTGGAGTCTAAAGGTGCGGCGTTACTGGACAAACAATCGTCAGAGATGCGCCAGTTATTGGAAGAGCACCAACGACGTGATACAAGCGACATTTTACCGTATTTGAACAATGACCCAAGTTCAGCGCCTTCAAACTCCTTGTGGCTGTCGAGGTTGGCTTCTCTCCAATCACTTGGGGAATATGACATGGAT
Organism: Phytophthora brassicae; assembly: GCA_024679045.1. NCBI lineage: Eukaryota > Oomycota > Peronosporomycetes > Peronosporales > Peronosporaceae > Phytophthora > Phytophthora brassicae. The sequence goes on from JAIKVB010001642.1 coordinate 427, forward strand.
TTGTTAGCCGATAAGGTTGTTACACGCCAATATTCCAAAGGAGAGCGAATTTTGGACTACGCAGAACAAAAGCGTGCTGTATTTTATGTTATATCCGGCGATGTGGAACTACATGGACCGGAATCTTCCACTGGGTCGAACATCATTGGAACGTTGGGCCAAAATACCGTTTTTAACGAAATGGGTCTCTTTAGTCGTTGGTCTCGACAATCTGCACTCTTTAAGGCAAGCAGTGAAGTGATTTGCCAAATTCTGGAGTTAGAGACGCTTGTTAGTGCTTTGGAGAAAGGTAAAGTGGCGACAATCAGAAACGATTATATTCGTAAAAGACACAAGGCACTACTTGAGTCTGAAGATAAGAAGACGCATTACACCGACAGCACACATGCTCAAGTGTTCCGCGTGAGTGAAAGTACCAGTGGATTTAGTGAATGGGAATGGAAGCCGTATCGATGGACCATCTCACCGCTGGACATTTGACCTTTATGATTATGACGAAGACACAAAGTCTGATACCTGTACGAGAAAGCTCTTGGGATCCGCCTATCTTCTTCCGTCGCAAATTGGCAAACGAGGAGAAGCGAGTTTAACAGTACCAATTCTCTCGTCTGAAATGGGGATTAGTGGACAATTAACGCTGTCGTATTTAGTGTTGACCCCATTTGTCCACCCTAAGAACGACATTGCGTACGTCTGGCGCTCGTACTGGCGAGAACGTCCGCCACTTACGATCGGCCATCGAGGCATGGGGCGATCCTACTATCAGGTCGACGGATACCGTCTCGCACTTACGCGAGAAAACACGTTAGCGTCGTTTATTCTTGCGGGACGAAGTGGTGCTGATTTTGTGGAATTTGATGTGCAGCTCACGAAGGACCAAGTGCCAGTGATTTATCATGATTTCCTGATAAACGTTGGCTTGGAAGACAAACGTGCTGGTTCGTTCGGGACAAAGTCCGAGACGTTCCAGCTTGGCATCCACGATATGACGTTCCGCCAACTCGTACAGTCTTACACAACTCCTGTTCCTCACATAGCAGCTAAGAAACCCCAACAGCTGCAAAACCGAGTGAAGAAACACTGGACACGTCTTCAAGGGGACAAACAGGTTCCGTCTCCTAAACATAAACCTCTTACTCGTGATGATGATAGCGCTAGTGAAGAGCATCATCTTGTGGACTTCTTTCCTCGTTTGGAAGATCTTCTTAAGCACGTGCCTGCAGAAATTGGCTTGAACATTGAGATCAAGTATCCAGACGATTTCTTTCATACAGCGATGCGAAGTTTGAACTGCTTTGCGATCAACGCGTACATCGATCGAGTTCTACAGTGCGTGTTTGACTACGCTGGCTCGCGTCGTATTTTCTTTTCGTGCTTTGATCCGAGTGTTTGTATCGCTCTACGTGCAAAGCAGAGCAAGTACCCCGTGCTGTATTTAACGTATGGCTTTATGGGTTTAAATGCACTGGACTCTCGAATGACACTGCAATTTGCCACAAACCTCGTAAAGATGGAGAAACTGCAGGGTATTGTGTCCAGATCTGATGCTTTTCTTGAGACGCCAGAATTGACTTCACTTGTGAAAAAGGAAACGGGTAATGTACTTATTACGTGGGGGGACCAGAATACCAACCATGAAATGGTGCAACTGCAGAAGCGCCACGCAATTGATGGTGTCATTAGCGATAACGTCATTGATCTCATGAACCAAGACAAGAAGCTTCGGACGATGAACAAGTAAGGTTACCGGTATATTGTTCGGCACCTTTTTGCTGCTATACTTTTTAGAAATTTTACATTTTTCATTACTTCGAAGTATATGTTTTTTTATGCAAAATAAAGTCGATTTATTAATCGCTCTCTCATAGTAAAACTGATACTATCATCGTGGGAGTTTATTCTGTAGTCACTGCTGTCGATCAGAGTGGGCACTTGGGGAATCTGCAGCATTTCTTGGGGTCTCGAGACTGAACTTCACTTAAGGAGACACACCACCTGGCGTCTTCAGGACACCCAGGCATAGGATTCTCGCAGCTCTGTGTATTGCCAGTGTCCAGCGTCCCGAAAAGCAATTCTCCTTCGTCCTCTTCCGCTTCCACACCAGCTTCATTTACGCCATAATCACTCGAGTCCATGGAAGACGACGCCGCACTCTCCGAACCTGCCATGTGGCAGTCAGCAGCCGCTTTCATCGCCAATAAAGTCGCTAGCACGAGCCATTGCAACTTGAGTCCGTGAAACATCTTGCAGTCAGTTGCTAGTACTTAAAGAGTCTTTTCCAGAAATGACTTACGTCGCTTGAAGCTGACAACTAAAACGATGAACCTCCTAAATGGCATGAGCCTGTTGTATATCATCTATCATAAGTGCACATTACAACTCAGTTAACCTATGTAAAATCATATAACGCTCTTAAAGCATAATATTTCCAAAAATCTATTTTCACAACGGCACTTTCTTTTAAGGCGCTTTCTTCCGCATCGTCCCCTGTTGTCCCCATGGAGCGCAGTACGAGCCCCACACGTGCAGCTGCGGGTCTGTCGCCCATCGAACAGCAGAAACGACTTGCGTTGCTGGCCAAAATTGCGCAATTCGAAGCGCGCGGCGCCGTCCTCCCGACTGATGCGCGGACGTTGCGCAGTCAATTGCACGACAGTCCAAGCGGTCAATGGAAAGCTGTCGAGATGCGACTGCAACAAGTGGCGTGTAGTTGGAATCCGTACGCGACTGCAAATGCAACCGCAAAAGAAAAGGAGAAAGTGGACTTTTACCACTTGTTGAAGCTCTCGGATGCTGCAAAAGCCACAGCAGAAGACGTGAAGCGGCAGTTCCGCAAATTGGCGTTGCAGTTGCATCCAGACAAGAAGCATGGGAAGCGCAAACGAGAGCGAGACACAGAAACACAAGAAGAAGACGAGATTATTGATGCAAAAGCACTGCGAGAAGAAGACTCGGCGCAATTTGCGCGGCTGCGACTCGCGTACGAGACGCTAAGCGATCCGGTTCGACGCGCAGCATACGATGCAAAACTAACCGAGACACAAAACCCGCAACAAATTGGTGAAATGGTCGCTAATCAAGTGAAACTAGAGGCGTCGACAGATTTTGCGTCTCTCGAGTGGATGGCGCGTGTCAAACACAAAATGGACGTCATGGCGCGAATTTCCGAATGGGCGAAATTGCTCGCACTTAACGCGACGGAACTTCGGTTTGAGACGGGAGAGCAATGTACCGGTAAAAATTGTGGGAAAATTGTGAGTATGGATCGAGATCTAGAGTGTTCGGGATCGCCAAGACGTCGAGTGTACATTTGTTTGTTGCACAAATATATTCACGCGTGTGATGAGAGTTGCACCAGCACTTTTGGCGATGCTGAACTGGATCGGCGAGTTTGTCCTATGAGAGCCTATTGGCTGGTGCAAAACTGGTTGTTCGACCAGTTGCAAGTCAAAGCGATACACCGCCAACAATTGCAGTCGATTAGTTCTACAGTAACTGCAGCGTCGAAGAAGATGAAGCAGGAAATTTATTGTGCAATTGCGCAAGAAGATTGTGGTGCTCCTGGTTTATCTATTGAAGAAGTTCAAACTCCGGTTTTGTGCGGTTTTGAACCGTCCGAGATTCACTTGGGCGACCAATTTACGCGTTTTCAAGTCGAGAAGATGGCAGAGTGCAAAAGTACCGAGTGTCGTAGTAAGTTTCAGTTTCTAGAAGAAGGAGTTTATGCTTGTAGACGTCATGGGACGCCTCATATTTGCACGTTTGAACGGTGTGAACAACAGGAGTTGCACATGGGTAGCTATATTTGCTGGGTAAGTGGGAGACTTTATGGCCGTGAACGAGAGCAAGCAGGAACAGATATGCGAATGCGTCGAGTCGTTTATTCCGATGCTCAGGGTGACGAGAATTGCATTGAGATGGAAGTTCCTGTGACGTTACCACTTGGAAAGACAACGGGGTATTTACTGGAAGGTGATCCTTCGTTACAGTCTTCAGGCGATGTATCGTCGCTGTCTCCTCCTCCGCCGGATGAAAAGTCGTGGAAGAAGCGACAACGCGTTAATTCGGATGAAAGATCTGATGACGGTCGATCACCAAGAAGCGAGCCACGAAAGAAGAAAAAAATTGAAACGCGACCGAGAAGAGGAATCTTCGCCTGTTAAAAAGCGGTTGCATCAACGTTTGGTGAATAAAATTCAGCGCTCCGAGACGACTTCATTCCACGTTTTCTTAAAGCTTCCTCCGGCTGTTGCTATTCTGCCGAAAGTGGCTCTGGAGCTGGAAGATGTTGCTGACAGCAGCTCAGCTGTTAAAAAGCGGTTGCATCAACGTTTGGTGAATAAAATTCAGCGATCCGAGACGACTTCATTCCACGTTTTCTTAAAGCTTCCCCCGGCTGTTGCTATTCTGCCGAAAGTGGCTCTGGAGCTGGAAGATGTTGCTGACAGCAGCTCAGATGATGAAGACTCTATTGGTGAAAACAAGGAGCGAATGCTGCAGATCTATGTGAGCTCCCATCATACCGTTAACTACATTAAGAACTGGATGGAAGAGCTGACAGGGCAACAGCTTTCGATTTGGGACCAACAGATTTACTGGGGCGACACCCTGATTGGTGAAGAGACGGATGTTATGGTGTTAGAAGAGCATGGGATCTCTGCAGGCTGTGTACTTGAACTGCGTCTTCACGATGATTGTCCACTGTTGATGTCGACTTGGAACGGTAAGAATGCTGTTTCTGGAGAAGGCGGAGGTGCTCCTATGGAGTATAATACCATGCAGATATCGAAAGAAGCAGAAGAAGATCTGGATGATCTACAGGAAGAGTGGGAAAATGTCGTAGCTGCTGAAGAAGAGGCGTTTGAAGTGTCACGTTTAAAGCGGAAGCGTGAGAAGTTGGAGATGCAAGGAGCTATTGAGCATACAGAGGTTCTACGTTACGATAATATCAATTCAGAACCTCGACTCCTTGGTGTAATCCAGAAGCGGGCTATTGAAGAAGGCAATAATGGTAAGGAAAAGAAGCAGATTATTCCTCTTCAAGTCACCAGTGAGTCGAACAAACAGAGTGACGCCTTGATATCTACGAAAAGTGAAGTATTGGTGCAAGAAGAAGAAGAAAAAACTACGAAAAGAGTCGAGGCGATGAGATCTCTGTGCAATAATGCAAAACCAGTGAAAAAAGTCAAGACTCGAACTCAATCGGGAAAGAAGTGAGGAATTGCTGTATAAAACGTCGGTTTAACCATCGAGGAGATCAGCAAAGACTCGTCTGCAGCTTTCAAAGAGAGACATGGTAATAGCTGTGGATGGGGCATGAAAAGCAACACGCGCACCTGCTCCTTTGTACAGCGCCAATACACCTTCCGTTCTGCTCATAATATCAATAACAATATATTGGTCAGTCGAGTTTTCCCCACTACAACTGATTAAGAATACATACCTGATTACTTGAGTCAGACCATCAATAATTCCTTGATACGCTACTGGGGATGATTCCATCGCGTAAGAGCGTTGAACCTATTGTTATTGACAATAATAAGTCATCAATGTATCAAATACAGCGAGTTAGTATTGTACCTACCTGAAGCCGTAGTTTAATCAGATCCAATGGGTTTGTGAGGAACGAAGCTGTTGCGCCTGCAACTGCTGCACTGGCGAGTGTGTATTGAGCAGGTAATTCCTCCTTTTGAAGCCGCTTCTGAGCAAACGCTTTGGCCTTTTCGTAGAACATGAAGTAAAGCGCTGAAAATGGTCCAAAGGAAAGCAGCGTAGCTAAGTAGCCCTTGTAAAGGCCACTTAAGCGTTCGGTACGTGCAATCGTTTGCACAGCGTCGAGCGTATTGCGATAGTAAACTCGACGCACTCCGTCTGTGGACTGCACTTGCACTTGCATCCGCTCCTTAATGACATCGATAGGTACCCAAAGCACACAACTCATCGCTTCGGCTGCCATTCCTGCTCCAAGGTAAAGCAGCGAGGGACTGACATGGAAACTCTCGACGCCTAGAAGCGCGTCCCTGGACATTTCGTACGACGTCATGTAAAGACAAGTTGCTGGTGCTGAGCCTAACATACTAACGCCAATGCCACGATAGAGACCACGTAGATGCTTCAAACTGCATTGTTACAACGTTAGTCTTGAGGATAATTGCACAAAACAACACACTCCTTACCTAAATGCCCGCAGATTAAGCTGTGACGCAATGGTACTCCCTGAGAGAGTACTGGCCTGTAGTCGAGCTTTAACCGTGTCCAATGGGTGGCAGAAGACACGGCCAATCATTCCAGCGGATGCACTTCCCTGTCAATACCAATTAGTAGCAGATAACGAAAGGTAAACAACCACATATTGGATGAAGTCTTTCATGTAAGTTAATGTACCAGAAGTGTAGGAAGCTGGTTTGTAGTCTACAGCGATCAGTACGAAGTAAAAAATAGTACAGAATAAAGATTAGCGTCTTCTTTTTCTCACACACGTTGTTGCATACGTCTAGATTGTCTAGCAGTTGAGCATTGTAAGCTACACGCACCGTCGAACTTCCATCGCTTTTCATCGGAGCTTTTGGAATGTGTCACTGACTCACTAAAAAATAACTAAAATTAGCCAATCCGGTTCACTAAACAAATTAACAAGCATTAGCCAATCCCGTGTGACCAACTCACTAAAGTAAACTTAAATTAGCCAATCCGGTTCAACCCCTTTTACGTCCAGTCTTTTGACCAATTTCAGACCAAATCCAGATCAGAAATGACGAAAGTGTATCTCGACTATAACGCTACGACCCCCGTGGAAGCTGCCGTCGTACAAGCTTTGCTGCCGTTTCTGGGCCCTCAATTCGGCAACCCCTCATCATCTTATACACTTGGCCAACAGTCCAAACAAGCGGTGGATGTGGCTCGTGCTCAAGTAGCGTCGATGCTTGGCGCTTCCGACCCGAACGAAGTGCTTTTCGTCTCTGGCGGCACCGAGTCCATTAATTACGCTCTTAAAGGAGCAGCAATGGCTGCCAAGAGACAAAGCGGTCGTAACCACATTGTCACGTCCTGTGTGGAGCATGTGGCGGTGCTGGAGACGTGCAAATGGCTCGAAACGCAAGATTTCCAGGTCACGTACTTGCCTGTGGATCGTTTCGGTTGTGTTCGTGTACAAGATACACTAGATGCTTTAACTGCAAAGACCTGTGTGGTGTCTATCATGCTTGCGAATAACGAAGTGGGTTCATTGCAGCCAGTTGCGGAGATCTCTCAAGCTGTGAAAACATTCGTAGAGGAAGAAAGCGACCGACTGCCCATTGCCATCCACACGGACGCCAGTCAAGCTATTGGCAAAGTGCGTGTGAATGTACAAGACCTTGGTGTTGATTTATTGACTGTAGCAGGTCACAAACTCTACGCTCCGAAAGGTGTGGGAGCTCTCTATGTTCGTCAAGGCGTAGAACTCGACACGCTTATCCACGGAGCTTCTCAGGAGAACGGACGTCGTGGTGGGACTGAGAATGTGGCACTGGTGGCAGCTCTCGGTCAAGCTTGCGAGTTAGTAGAGAAGAATTTGCACGAGTACGCGGTCGTCATGCAGGAGAGCAGGATGTTTCTATTGGAACAGATCCAGAAACATTGCGGTCTTACGAATGTCAGCTACTTGGTGAACGGCCATCCCGAACTCTCGCTGCCTAACACACTCAGTATCAGCTTTGAGAACATCAGTGCTCCACGTATTCTCGACTGTAAGTATAGGCAAGTGGTTAATCATCCTGTATAGTATTCTAACACTTGTTAACATGGACTTTACTATGTAGTGATTGAAGCTGATGGTGTCTTCGCAAGCGCTGGCTCGGCGTGCCACAGTCACAAGAACGACGCTAATGTGGAGAACCTAGCGAGTCCTGAAGGACAGGAAGAACACATTACTATCTCTCATGTCCTTGCTGCTATGAAAGTGGCTCCAGAGTTTGCAATGGGTACACTCCGCTTGTCTGTAGGCCGCTCCACCACGCAGGAAGAGCTGCTTCATGCTGCTAACTCGATTCACAAGGCAATTCAGCAGCTTTTGTAAGAATGGCGATAACAAACGTCACGTGTCTAAGTACGAAAAAAACTCAAACAAAAACGCAAAATAGACACGTTTTACTTACTGCCCGCTATCTTGGAGCGAGTACATGTTTCCTGGCAAATATCCTACCGACTTTGTTCATTCCTTCTTCATCAATCGACTCAATAACGCTTCGAGATCCAAGCCAAAAGCCACTTGAGATGCGTGAGCATGTACTTGAGCGCTCGCGTCCATTGTTCATCATTGCCTAAAGAAATGGGTAGACCACCAATCTTACCACGCTCCACTTTGTAAGGAAACTTAAGTGACGGCTCCTCTTTCATTGCACGACGACCTGCGTCTTCAACACATTCGAGAAATAACACCATGGCCTGGTTGAAGCCTCGACGCTTGAAAATGCCGCCATCACAGTTAAGACTGTATTCCTTGCCGTACATGTTAATGACGCGTGAGTAGCTGCCGCGTGGTACGAGGCGATTGCGTGAGAACTCAAAATTGGCTCGATCTGCAATGGTTGCGAGCAGTAGCACTGCTTGGCCTAACGCAGCATTAATTTCCACCCATTCCACTGGTTTGGACGGTAAACGACCAAGACGAAGGCCATTGATCGTACCAAACAATCCATCGTGCCAGATGTGGAAAACATCATTGCACACATTGTAGCGCTGCAGACGACGTAGCATATCCGACGCATGAACTGCGAAAACACCCACTGATTGGCGTTCATCACGACTGAGACCCAGTAAATGCTGTAGAAAAGCTCCTTCAGCGAAAGTCCCGTGGATCAACTGCTCAAGGTCCGTTCCAGTCGACCAGAGCTCACGTCGCTTTGCTGTTACTTGTGCTGTTTCATCCTCAATAGCTTCTAACCCTTCTTTCAGTCGTCGCTCTTCCTCTTCCAGTGCACGCAGTTCGGGGTCATCATGCCACTCATCTGCATCATAATCTCCATCTTCACTAAAAGTGCGCGCTGATGCCCGCTCTTCGTCTGAAAATTGGGTCATAAAGCTCTCGTACTGGAATTGATCTTCTTTCTGCTCATCCAGTGCTCTGACAGTCAAAACAAAGTCAGTCAGCTTTGCAGTAAATCCAAAACTAACCTCAACGGTATCTTTAATTACGTACTGAGTGAACCGAGAGAGCACCGCAGCTTCGCAATCATGACAAGTAGGTAATCTCTTTTTCAAACGAAGAGTGCTGAAAAACAGAAAGAAAATACGGTTAGTAGTCACTTCAAAAGCCCACCAAACACTGACAACTCACCTGCAATCCAGCAGTTCCTGGAACCAACTGAGATCACTTCCATCAATACGACGCTTGCGAAGAAGTCGTCGACGCCGCACAAGTCGCTGTTGTAAGATTTCACCTTCTTGTTCTCCAGTTTCAGCCTCTGTCTCCGTCTCCGACTTTGATTCCGATCCCTCCGTTTCCGACTTCAATTCCGCTTTCCCACTCTGTCTCCGTCTCCGACTTTGATTCCGATCCCTCCGTTTCCGACTTCAATTCCGCTTTCCCCGTTTCAGACTTCAGCTCTTCTCCTCCTTCCTCCACCACAGACAGTTCTTCTACTTTGCTAAACTCTTCGTACGCTGCTGCATAAACCCATCCTTCTCCATCTGCTTGCGGAAGCGAAAGATCCACTTCCCAGTCTGAGATATGCATAAACCCATCCTTCTCCATCTGCTTGCGGAAGCGAAAGATCCACTTCCCAGTCTGAGATCCAAAGGTGAGGTTTGTTCAGCAACCTTGGAGGCACAACCTCTGCGATATTCTGTCCGATATCTCCACGATTACAGCTCGTAAAAGCCGCAATTCCATGCATAAGATCGAATTCTGCGGGTACCCAAACGTCCACATCGCTGCTACTGTCGAGACGCTGTCGCTCCCATACAATTTCCGGTACAATTGCCGGCGTCCTCTGCTGTTGTTGCATTTGTTGACTGAGTGAAGATCTGGCAGCGTGTGCAGCTTCTTCCTCGTCTGTAGTCTCTCCAGTATCTGTTCCTTCTGTAAGTCTGGGTACTTGATCTTCCTCGTCCAATTCTCCTTTACTGTCTCGTTGATCACACGGCTCAGTGGGATGTTCAAAAGCTACAGGTCGTAGCTTCATGATCTTCTCCTCAATAGACACTGGATGGTACTGGAACTTGAGCAGGGCTCCACATTGGTGACAAGTAAACAAACTTTTGCCTTCCATGGCGACGCGTCTAGCACTGGGTGCAATGCTCTTCGAGTATGGCGAGAATGACGCACCGACAGAGGACGGAGCGGGAGACGGCATCGACGCTGTTATAGAGCTGCCGGTGGTGGCGGGTGGTCGCGGGAACGCCGTGATAATGAGCGGCGGCTGCATTGATCCATTGCTGCTCATCTTGAAGACGATTTCTCGGTCGGTAGAGCGCGATGAGGGGCGGCAATAGTGTCAAAATGAAGAGGATGGAGTGGAGAAGGAGATAACAGGAGACTTAAGGGGTCTGACGCGATGTGGACGGAGACGTAGGGCGAAGCCTTAAGAGTACCCAACGTGAGCAAGACCCCTGGGAAAGTGGAGTTACACCACCTTTCTTGTCGCAATCGAACGATTGGCAATGATTGGGCAAAAATAGATCGGTTATATATGGTTACGTTTGAGGGTACACTTTTCACTTAGGTGACCTACAACCTACGTACACGATCACATGAGGGTGCACGATCCGTCCTTTGCTGTGTCTTGCGTTGCTTCCTTTTCCTCGTCCTCTTCTTCAATCGCTGATGGGATAATTTGCTGCTTAATCGCTTGAGCTGGAGGTGACGATGCTTTCTTCGTCTGCTTCTTCCCCCCACGATCCACCATCTTAGCAAACGGATCGTCGTCCTCATCCTCGTGCTGCAACTGCTGCTGCGTGGCGGCCACGACATTCATGGGGACGCCCATCCTAGTAGCTTCCACCTTCATTTGCTCACGCAGCACTGCCTTCTTCACTGCATCGTTCTTGAACGGCACTACAGTATCAGCAATTAACTCGGTTAGACACTCAGCTCATACTAATCCAATCTTTCTCTGTTGCCAACGTACCGAAAGCGTCTTCAGCCGCATCTGCGTCCATATCCGCGGGTTTATCCCATCGGTCCTCCCCCGTCTCTGTGTTGTGATAGTAAAC
>JAIKVB010001643.1:0-11617 GCA_024679045.1 Phytophthora brassicae
CTTCTTCTTTTCCTTCTTCTCCTTCTTCAAACGTTTCTTCTCCTTCTTCGAAAGCTCCTCGGATTCACTATCACTCTCTTCGGCTTCTACCTTCTTGGCTTTCTTCTTGCTTTTCTTGGCTTTCTTCTCAGTCATCACCTCGTCCTTCTCCTCTTCCCAGTGTTTGTGCTGAAAGCCACCTTCTCCTTGGCGAACGAACATGGAGTACAGTCCATTGTTAGGTAGTCCGTCCGTGCGTTTACTGCCCTTCCTGCCACCGGCCGATGCGAATCCCAGACCTCCCTAAAAGCATACAAAACAGTGCTAATTTAGTTATTATCGCCATTAAGACGCTGGTCTGGTGCAATCAGCGGGTGATGTTTGACTCGTTCCCTTTCGAACTTTACCTTCTTGCCGCCCGGGCGGAGCTTCGAGAGCATGTCATGGAGCCGGATAAGTTTCTCGTCCTCCATTTTTCGTTCGTCTTTCCGCGGCTTGAAGGTTCTAAGGGACCGAGTAGCGCAACCAGCCAAAAGGAACAAGCGAAGGCGCAGCAACTCTGGTCGGCAGCTTGCGTTTGCAGACAGCCAGTGGTCAGCGGTCAGTCACTGGGGGACCGAATTGTTCTGGGTTTAATGGCTAAAGTTGGTATGGACATCTGAGGTTGGGGTCGTGTGGTTGACGAATCGTTACCTACATCTAAAGTGGGAGCACTAAACTCAGGTAGACCAATGAGTACCTTTGACGGATGCACTGTCTATTTACAAATATGAAAACATGTAATGTACAAGGATCATTCGATTTCACAGTTAGAAAACGGAAAGTAAAGTGATTGTCTTAATTAATTCATGAAGGGTATAATTTATAATCATACCAGTGTCGATTTTCACGAAGCCATCACTCTCGGTGTGAGACGCGGTACATCCCACCCTTTCTCCCAATTTCTGTCGAAGGATCATTCGATTTCACAGTTAGAAAACTGAAAGTAAAGTGATTGTTTTAATTAATTCATGAAGGGTATAATTTATAATCATACCAGTGTCGATATTCACGAAGCCATCACTCTCGGTGTGAGACGCGGTACATCCCACCCTTTCTCCCAATTTCTGTCGCGTCAATAGGATTGTTTTTATAAAAAGAGGAGTTCTTGTTAAGCTGTCCAAGATCTGCGACTAGCTTCACGTTCGGGAGATTTACCAAATAAAGAGAGACGTATGGTATTCGGATCAGGGCGTGCACCAAGACGATGTAGCCAAGTAGAACACGATTGTCGTTGGCTTTGTGCTGGCAGGATGCACCAAGACGATGTAGCCAAGCAGAACACGATCGTCGATGGCTTTGTGCTGGCAGGATTCACCTTACTTATTAGGCAAAGATAATAGCTTCTCGTAAGACTCATTGTAAGCAGCGACCCCTAGACACATTGGCACTAACCTGTTCATGTACGAATGGTGGTCGACAGGGATACAAACGGAAGCTGTCCTACTTAGTAATGTCGTGGAGAAGGCGTTGCGTGGGTTTCAATGTAGCGGGCTGAATGCGTTTATCTACTTGTTTGCTTTCGACGTTTCATGTTGTGAAGGTTATCTATCGGTAGTGCTGCAAGAAAACTCCACTTCTTACCAAAACAAGTGTTTGACGCTGGAGAGATTGGTAGAACACCCTATTTTGCAAATCTTTCTAGTATACCTGCATACCCCAGACACACTACTGATTCGGAACTGACACTGCTACGACACGCTGACAAGTTCGTAGATAGGACCCGAAAGTCGTACAATACCGCTTGCTCCTCCTTCAGAACCATCCAACTAAGTCACTTTGCAATCTGCCTCCTTTCTCCGAGACCGCCCAACCAGCGATAGATATGAACCACGCAGACACAATCCACACGCCCGTGGCCCAGGCTGCTCACACGCCCACAGCCGCCCACTACAATGATGAGCCATCGCTGCGTCTTGACGTGTCGGCGGCCGGTGCCAAGAAGGAGGGCGTTGAGATCGTCATCGCCACAGACAAGAACGGTCGCCCGCTAGTCAAGTTTTTCAAGTGGCACATGACTCGAAAGCAGCGTATTCTGCTCATCAGCGGCCTCGTGGTGCTTCTACTCGCCGTCATCTTGCTCATTGGGTTCCTGGTCATCATCCCTGCCGTGATCCAACACATTGTCAACAACGCGGGTCTGACTGTTAATTACCTGGACGTTAAGTCCATCCCGAGCGACTCGGTCCTGACAGTGGAGCTCAGTCTTAACGTTCAGCACGACGTCGGCATTGCTGCCTCTACGGACGACATAACGGCCACACTCTTCTACGCTGGCGATGCGGTCGGCACAGTGGTGATCCCCGGTCTGGACATCAAAACTGGCCACCAGAACTACAACCTGACGGTGAAGGGCGACCTGACCCTCGTGAATCTGGACGCCTTTAACCGCATGGCCGAAGGTCTGGTGAAGAATGCCGAGATCTCACTGGATGCCAAATCCTCCATCAAAGCCCACGCTATAGGTCTCACTTTCGGTGGTCTGGAGCTGAAGCGCACGCTGACGATTAACGGCTTCAACCAATTCAGTGACCCAGCTCCGAAGATCAACTACATCGACTGGTTCGGCTGCGTTAACGACGTGTACCAGATGGACATCAACGTGACGCTGTTCAACCCGGCCGACATGGGTCTCGACGGCATCGGCGCGCTCAACCTGTCCCTGTACTACGGTGACAGCTACCTGGGTTACGCTGAGTCACTTAAGCCCGAGTTGGGTCTACCGCGTGGCCCGAGCGAGCAGATCTTCCGCGCCACGGTGGCACACGGCACGCCGGCACTGAAAGAAATGGGTATGGGTGTCATCACCAACAGTGCGCAGTTCTCCATCTCGGGCGACAACCCATTCTCCACCAAGTACACGCAGTTCACAGAGGCCATCCGGACAGTCAATATGAGCGTCCTCTACACGGATGGTCTCTCCAACCTGAAGTTCAACCAGTCCTGCAATATCCTCTCGCTACTGGCTTAAGAGATCAATGTAATTAGCGATAGCAACAGAGCGTACAACTTGTTATAAAAGTCACTTTTTCATCTGAATTATTTCGACTAGAAAATTTAAATTTAGGTAAATGTCGAGTAAGTTTTATGAAATTAAAGATATGAGGCTACAGGACGAGCCAAAGTTCAGGTTGGAGAGCGAGCCATTGCCAGACGGCACGCTCATGTTGACGCTATTTAGCGCCTCGACGAATTGATCATGTGTGGTGACGTATGGGTTGTCTCCAACAATATAAAACTGCGTCGTGCCCTCCACGGCAGACAGCACCATATCGGTGATGGAGACAGAATTGGCGTCTACAGAGACGAGGAAACTCTGGTCGCTTACGCCGCGAGGGATTCCCAACTCGGGTTTCTGCGACAGCGCGTAGCCTAAATACTGCTCTCCATAGTACAAACTCATATTGAGCGCTCCGATACCGTCCAGCCCCATACGCGCCGTGTTGTCCAGAGTGATGTTGATGTTGATGAGATACTCGGCCGATGTGCAAGTGGTGAGCTCAATATTCTCCATCACAGGCTCTGGGTCACTGAAGCCCATGAATCCTTCGAGTGGCAGCTCACGCTCGAAGTCTAGACCGCCGAATGACATTCCTAATGCATGGACATCGAGTGATGCGACTGCTGTCAAAGTGATTTCGGCTTCGTTTACGAGGGCGTCTGACATGACGTTAAATGCGTTTTGATCGGTAATTGGCATCTCAGCTTCGATGGTGATGTTGTAGACCTGCGAACCAGTCTTGAGGTCGAGGCGTGGGAAAGGCAGTGAAGCAAAGACAGCACCACCGAAAAGCAACGAGACGGTGGTGGTGTCTGTAGTGGCAGCGATACCGAAGTCATGATACATTTCCAAGCTCACAATTACTGTGAGCGTAGCGTTGTCTGGTATGTTCACGATGTCCATGTAGTTGAGCGTCATTTGGACGCTGTTAGCGTAATGCCGGATCACCGCAGGAATCACCGCAAACCACACGATGAGAAAGAGTACGAGAAGCACTAACAACACTAACGCGACGATCACAAAGACGCGCTGTTTCTTGGTCATGTGCCACCAAAGGAACTTCTTGACCGGCTTGTCTGGAGCTTGAGTCTCACTCTCCTTCCTGTCTGTGGCGTCGAGGTTCAATCGCACAGAGGACAATTCGCTGTATGGCACCTGACTGGTGGGCGAGGTGGTCTCCATAGTCTAGTGAGGATCACAACAAGTATCGGAATGGGAGCACTTGCCGCTTCAAACGTCACGAGCCCTGTCCACTTTTAGCTTGCACTTCTTAATTACAACAAGTATCGGAATGGGAGCACTTGCCGCTTCAAACGTCACGGAGCCCTGTCCACTTTTCTTGCATTTCTTAAAGTTGAAATTTCTACCAGTAGATGAACAGAATTCTGACTTCATTACTGTAGTCCAACGAACAAACCCTAACTTGGCTGAAATCTATCACCATCACATCGGCATCATGTCGTTATCATTTAAAACCCCTTCCGCTGATACAGAACGACACCTTAAAAGCACTACTGTAACGGTTCAATAGAAGTTACCTCCTGTATTTTATTAAAACTCCGGTCGATACTAAGTTAGCACAGTCAGTAAGCCAGATACACACGACGTATTGAAGGTCACACGCTCGAGTCCGTCAGCGTACTCCACCGTCATATCGACCTTGGTAATAGCTTCCTTGAACTGTGTATATTCGGTCGAGTATGGGTTGTCGCCACGGATGTTCACCTCGACGCCACCACCGAGAAACCCCTGGATCACGCCTTGAAGAGCCGATGAGGTCTCCGACATGACGACACGAAAAGTTTGGTTGCTCAAACCTCGAGGCATCCCCAGCTCTGGTTTCTGCGAGTAGGCGTAACCCAAGTAGCTGCTGTTGTAGTACACGCTCATGTTAAGCGCTCCGATGCCCTGCAAGCCCATAGACGACGGGTTGTTAACCGACGCGTTGACATCCATCTCGTAAATGCCGTCGTTACATCCCCACAAATCAATGTGCTGCACTTTCGGGTCCAATGTCTGGAACTTGTCAAAGCCCACAAGATCCAGCGTGCGTTCAAAGTCTATATTATTGAAGGAGAAGCCCCAGGCGTGGGCGTCGACCTCCGCTTTGGTTGTGATTGGCACCATCTTGTCCTGCATCACGGCCTCAGCCAATGCGTTGAATCCGTTCATGTCGGAGATCACCATGGTCGTGTCCATAGTCAGGTTGTAATTCTGACTTCCGGACTTAATGTCCAATGCTTCAATCACAACAGTGCCCAACGCGACACCGTCGTAGATTAACGTTGCCTTCATCTCGTCGGTGGTAGCTGAGACTGGTACATTGTGTTGGATGTTCACACTGTAGGCCACGTTGATCTCCGAGTCATTGGGAATGTCCGTGACGTCCATATAGTTGACGGTGAACACAACCTTATCCATGTAGTGCTGGATGATGGCCGGGATTATAACCAGCCAGACCAACAGGAGTACAATGAGGATCAACAGCAAGATCAGGCCAATGATGATACACAGCCGCTTCCTGCGGCTCATGCGCCACCGAAAAAACTTGACCATCGGACACCCGTTCTTGTCTAGCGGGACATCGTCCTCCTTCTTGTTATCATCTCCTGGAGTCGTGACGTCGAGATGCAGCGCTGTGTCGTCTTGGTAGTGTGCGTCCTCGGTTACAGGGGTGCGCACCTCCTTGTGGTTGGGGGTCATCCTGTTCCTGGTGGATGGGGCTGTAGCTTTCTGTAAAAGAAAAAGTGACAACCGACAGGTGAAGCATTGAGAATCTCAATGAGAGATATAATGGAGCTAACGCAGATGCCCCTTTGTATCCACGCCTCCGCTATGTGAATACCGGTATCCATAAAGCGAATTTTATACAAATATTAAGAGAGACGTCTACCAATCTTCCGACACATACAAATACCTAGTGTAAAGTAGGTTCAGAGCGCTATGATTGGTCGAACACAGAGGATGGATGTCATCGAAGCTTTAAAGCGAGCGCAGCACGCGGATGCAAACCCAGGACCTAGCATTATGGTGTTCCTAGGATGTAGGGTTGTATGATAAGCACGCGGATGCAAACCCAGGACCTAGCATTATGGTGTTCCTAGGATGTAGGGTTGTATGATAGGCGAGCCGTGCGAGCCACTAGGGTATTGGGGTTGCGCGAAGCGTATAGTTAGGGTACAGTTTATAAGTGACACCCCTCCATTTACTCGCTTAAGTACGGGTCGGAAAGTGTTAGGGAAGGTCGGCCGTTACGATATGTCGCAGGCAGACTGGAGTCATGAGTTTGTCAACCTGCTGGACTTGGTACATATCATCTAGCGTGTACAACAGGGAATAAAATAATAGAGCTTTTTCAATCAGAGTTTGTGTGGAAAACTAAAAAGTATGCCAGCTGGTATTCATTGTGCACAGGGAGCATAAACTTTTATATAGCTTTTAAAAAGCATGTTGCCTGTTCGTTTGTAGCGGATTCACTATGCTCAAACGACGTCAAACGATGTCAGATGGTAGAATGCTTGAGAACGATTTAGCACACCGAAAACAATTGGTAAATAAGTGGGGGTTTATTATGTTGTCAAAAGATAGTCGAGCTAGCTTCTGTCTAAACGACCTGCGCAGCAACGTCGTTGTTAATCGGTGCATCGTCGTCACTTGATGACGTCTCTGCTTCATGAGCCGTCTGACGGTGCCAAGCGTTGACAAGCTCCAACTTCCGTGCCGTCTCCGCCGACAACAACTCATCTTCGGTGGTCGAGACCGTCACATCCTGCTCGTCCGACTCCGAGTCGGCGGTATCATCGCTGCTGCACTCCAGCAAGTTCTCCTTGGATAAGTCGTCCATCTCCATGGGTTCCGTCGCGGCAGTAGGGGGCGGTGATGGCTTGGCAAAGCAGTTGGTCATTTTCACCCAGTTGAGTCCGATTCCGGCGAAAGCCAGACCGAGCCCCACCGACTGCTCTATCGACAGAACATGGCCGAATAGAACGACCGATAGCACGATACTCAGCACCTTACGACATGTGCCGATGATGGCTGTCGTCAAAGCACCAAACTTGCTGATGGTAAAGAAGATGAAGGCCTGGCCGAAAGCGCCCGTCAGACTGAGCATCATGAGGATCGGAAGCGACGGCACCACATACTGCACGAAAACCGGCACCTCCCCGTTGACCACCATGCCGACAGCAGAGAACAAGGCCTTGTAGACGTTGACGTAGTACATGAGATCGAAGGCGCCAACGTGGTAGGACTCCATGAACTTGTCCTCGAGCGCACCCGTCGCGCCGTCAAAGATGAGCGATAATACGAGGAGCGAGAAGCCCAGTACCATGTTGGGCGTGCGCTCCTGCTCCGGGAGGCTCTCGTGGATTTCTTCATGCTCCTTGGCGCGATGCTGCTTCTCGTGAGCTGTACCCAACAGAAATACAGCCACACCGGCACATAGTACGAGTACAGACACGTACTTTTTGAAGGCGTACTTCTTGCCCAGCAACACGCCCATAACCATGACCGGAATGGACTTGCATGACTTGCCCAGGATGCGCGTAATGTACGTCACGTAGCGCAGCGCTACCATGGAGCAGATGGTAGAGGCAAAGGCCAAAGCCCCCACGATCATCAGGAAGCTCTGGGGCATAGTGGACGGCGTCTCCTTCCGCGCGCGGCTAAGTCCAACAGCCACGAACGAGTTGAATACGCAGAAGACGAACGTCATAGACAGTTCTCCCAGTACGCGGTGGGTCGTGATCTTCTCAAGCACCACACCATTGAGCGTGAAGGACACCATGATGCCGATGCAGCAGTAGGCTAGCAGCCAGACACTGCTCTTGGAAGAGGTCGTTTGTGTCTCGGGTAGTCCGCTTTCGCGCATGTCCACAACCGTTACGTCCATCCGTTTGGGCTCCTGCAGTGACTGTGCTATGACCGTGTCGTCCAGCACTACCTCAGCATAGTGCACAGGCTGTGTGTTCTTGGTGCTCCACGTCATGTCTGCGTGAAGATTCCGCTTGTGACGAGCAGCGCCACCAGCACGGTGATGGCGACTCTAGGAATGCAATTTGCTGTTCCTTGGATGCGCGGTGATTGGTGGTAGCAATTGTCCAATGACTGCTCCTAAGTGACACGCTCTGTCATGAATACAGTGTACCCCGGTCCAAATTGAGCGTACCCCATCTGTACCCTATAATGAGCTGAAGAGGGACGAAAAGGGCAGCTCATTCGGCGTAACCATGGACCATTTCGAAACCCATTTCTACAGCAATGGTCACTATAATGGGGTCATATCAGTAGTCGCAACTTCAGTCAGATACATGGATAACTACATCATTTACATGGTACCGCCACCGTGGCGCGACAAGCGCATCGGTGTATGCACGCACGACGAGCACCCCGCGTACCGCGGTGTGTGAGTCGCCATATATAGTGTTTCCATAGCGGTTGAAGAAATCCGTACAATCTCGTTTACAGTCGTTGTAGTGCTATTCGTGGTCGTAGACTTCTCCAAGACTCTCCTTGCCCATTCATTAACGCAACCACTCAGCAAGTACGCGTCACCGTATCCCCCTGAACGCAAACTCACAAGTATGGCATCTACATCTGTGCTCCAGCACTTCGAGGTGTATCAGAAGGCCCGCGTCACTTTCGTACAAGCCGTCGCGGAAGCCGCCACTCGGCCACAGAATATCGAGGTGATGCAGAACGCAGGCGTGATGCAGTTGCTACGTCCACTGCTACTGGATAACGTGCCGAGCATTCAGCAATCCGCAGCACTAGCTCTCGGTCGCCTGGCCAACTACAGCGACGATCTCGCCGAGGCTGTCGTTGGGAACGAAATTCTACCTCAGCTCGTCTACTCGCTGTCAGAGCAGAACCGTTTCTACAAGAAGGCAGCAGCGTTTGTCTTGCGTGCAGTGGCCAAACATTCCCCATGTCAGAGCAGAACCGTTTCTACAAGAAGGCAGCAGCGTTTGTCTTGCGTGCAGTGGCCAAACATTCCCCAGAACTCGCTCAAGCCGTTGTGGATTCGGGTGCTTTGGAGTCGCTAGTACCGTGCTTGGAAGAGTTCGACCCAACTGTGAAAGAGGCGGCCGCATGGGCGATCGGATACATTGCACAGCACACTGGTGAGCTAGCTCAGTATGTAGTGGACGCTGGTGCCGTACCGCTGCTTGTGCTCTGTATCCAAGAGCCGGAAGTGGCGCTTAAGCGAGTAGCAGCGTCTGCCCTCAGTGATATCGCAAAACATTCACCCGAACTAGCCCAAGCTGTTGTTGACCCAGGTACCGTGGCCTACTTGGCTCCTCTGATCCAGCACCCGGACGCCAAGCTCAAAAGACAGGTATGCAGCTGCTTAGCGCAGATATCAAAGCACTCGGTGGATCTGGCTGAGATCGTGGTCGAAGCAGAAATCTTCCCGAATATTTTGTATAATCTGAAGGATATCGACCACACTGTTCGTAAAAACGCCGCCACTTGCATCCGTGAGATCGCCAAACACACACCAGAGCTATCGAAGCTGATAGTGAACGCTGGTGGTGCTTCTGCACTTGTTGACTACGTTGCAGAGGCGTCTGGCAACAACAAACTACCCGGCATCATGGCAATCGGATACATTTCGGCTTTTTCAGAAACTCTAGCACTCGCAGTGATCACTTCGAAGGGTATTACCCCCGTCAAAAGTGCGTTGATATCAGAGCCAGAAGACCACATCAAAGCTGCGAGTGCTTGGACACTGGGCCAGATTGGTCGCCATACCCCCGATCACTCCCGCGCAGTCGCTGAGGCTGACGTCCTTCGGCACTTGCTGGCTTGTATGATCCACCCAAACAGCTCCGACGACCTCAAGATCAAGTCTAAACGTGCATTGAAAAGTATTCTGGCCAAATGTACCCATTTGCAAGCGCTCCAGCCGCTCCTGCGTGATGCACCCGTGAAGGTGCAAAAGTACATTCTGAAGCAGTTCGCTCAAATGTTGCCGCATGACCTTGACGCTCGACGGTCTTTTGTGCAGAATGGAGGCTTGGAATTGCTGCAACAGCTTAGCGAAGCTGCCGGTAGCAAACTTACAGAATACATCCTCGAAATCAACAACTGCTACCCACCTGAGATCGTTGAGTACTACTCGCCGCACTATTCCAAGACACTTCTCGATAAACTCGACGAGTATCAACCTCAAATTCGGTAAGACAATCGATAAACACACTACACCGCGCTTAATTCGGACAGTAAAATTCATTGAACCAAAAGATGTCCATCTAATTTCTTGAACGTTGTAATAGTCTCTCCGACAGACGATTCATTGAACCAAAAGATGTCCATCTAATTTCTTGAACGTTGTAATAGTCTCTCCGACAGACGTACTACCGGTAATTGCAGCCTTTAACACACAAAACTGAGGACAATACGATACAAGTATAGCGCTAGACAGTGGAGCTGACCATTGTTTACTGCCTTTAATTCTAACGCTTGACTCTAAGGCAATTAACATGATTCATTGAACCAAAAGATGTCCATCTAATTTCTTGAACGTTGTAATAGTCTCTCCGACAGACGCAACATGTATACTACCGGTAATTGCAGCCTTTAACACACAAAACTGAGGACAATACGATACAAGTATAGCGCTAGACAGTGGAGCTGACCATTGTTTACTGCCTTTAATTCTAACGCTTGACTCTAAGGCAATTAACATGTAAATGCAGTTCCGAATGCCGGCTCTCGCTATTTAATGATAATCACCCACGGGATGAAGGTGCTGCTAACACTACATGCAGTCTTCTTGTCGCTGTTACCAAGTTAAGGTTAAGACCAAAAAAGTTCCGCCGATACAGCGAGTCTTTGCATGATTAGAATTCTGCAGCAGCAAATGACGCTTACTATTACTAAACGTGCGAAATATCCTACAGACCAAGTACTGGTCTATTAAGCATAAGCGTGCTACATCCATATAAGATAAACATAAAGAAGATTGCAGGTTTATTAGCTTGTTGCAGTGGGTTTCTCGTTGGTTTGTGGTCTTTTGAGTCGCTCCAAAAGGTTCTGCGGGACTAGAACACCGCGCTCCCTTAGCGATTGACACTGGAACTTCAATTGTTGCCGCATCCATTCCACCTCAGTATCCGCTTCGCGTATCTCCATGAGTAGCGATAGGTTCGTGTTCATAAGCTTAGCGTTGTCGCTGCGCCTCGCTCTCAGCGCTGCCTCCGTCATCTTCAAGCTCGCTTTGAAGTATTAAGACCAATCAGAACACTGACATTATAACGTGTTCTTATTGGCTGAAATTAAGCACCGGTTTTCGTGGTCCTGATGGTACATTTCCAGGGAGCTCTCCAAGATGCTGGCGCGCTCAACAACGAAGCTGGCTTCGGTGCTGCAGCGGCCGCAGGGCGTCAAGCCCTTTCTGGCTCGCTCCTTCGCGTACGTGGACGTCTAGTGACGTTTATTTGTCTTGAATTTCCCGTTAAAATTGGTATAGAAATCGCTTTAGAAACTCATGGTTTGTGTGTGTCAATTTGTGGCTGACAGACACCGCGTCAACATGGTGCTTAAGGAGGACGTGAACAACCTCGGCCACCGAGGAGATGAAGTGTCTGTGAAGGC